>ML810297.1:42107-64461 GCA_009831015.1 Picea engelmannii
AAAGCTTTGGAGGACTAATGGTGTGTCAAAGAGTATTCTTGGTGCATCTATGATTTGAGGTGACATTGCTTGGTTGTTTTATTTGTTGAAGCATTCTTTAGATCTAGAGTAGAATTCCCAAGCAAAGTATTTTGCTTGGGTAGATTTCCAATAGTGTTATTGTGAATCTAAGTGAGTATAGTGTAGATTTGCAAAGTATTTTGTTTCTTCTAATCTATCTACTAACCATTTTCTCTTGTATTGTAGTTTCTTCACAAGTATTTGTAGGTTACTTCCAGGGTTTAAAAGGCTTGTTTCAAGTTGGAAACTTGCCTTCATAATCTATCTTGAGCCTCTTAAATTTCTGCAAGTTATTTATGTTCATTACATTCAGATTTTTGGGTTGTCTAACACTTAGAATAGGTCATCAAAATATTTTTATCTTGCTGAAATTTTTATGCAGAATATTTATGTGTAAAAATAGAAATTTTCTTTAACTTTGGTTGTCTTTTGCAGCATTTCAAGCTTTTGCTTGCTAGTTTTTGCATATTCTCGCCAATACAAGGGGAGGTGCTGCCCATTTTGGGCCACAAAACACTCAATAAGAGCCTCCTATCATTGGGTAACAATACCCTCTTCCTCCTCATCTTTTTCTAGAATTGTAAGCAAGTGCAAGGGAGTCCCTAAGAGGCTTGCATTTCGCATATTGTAATTTTCTGCGTTTTAATTAGTTAGTTTGTGCCTGCATCTTGGAGTGAGTTTGGCCAAGCCAACCCCCAAAATCGTAAGGCTAGGATAGTGTTTTATTTTCTGCAATTTTTCATTCATTTATTTTCCCCACTTGTCATTAGGACAAGGTTGAGAGGCTAGTTTTATTTAAGCATTTTATTTCAAGTTATTTCAATTCTCTTTGGCACAAAAAAGGAAGGCTTGCCTCCACCTTGTGTCATTGTATGTGGTTCTCTTAGTTTAGTTTATTTTTCAATCAATTTAATATTAACTTGTTTTCCTACACGTCGGAGTTTGCTTGGCCTATCCAACCCCCAAAATCTAAAGGCTAGTATTAATGGTTTTACTTCTTCATGTGTTGAATGGTTAAAATGATCTAGAAGTAGAAGTGATAATCCTAATACTAGTTTAGGCCCATGGAGGCATAGTAATATTATGGTTCTATATTTATCTTATTTTCATTGCAAGCTTCATTTAGCTCAAGTAATTGCATTCATTTATTTATCTTTACACAAGTACCTTTCCTTTTCTTGCAATATCATGGGCATGGCATAATTCATGGTTTAAGGCAAACATATCTTTTAACTTTTGCAAGTTAGTGTTCAAGTACTTCAGCGCTTCTTCAAGTTTTACATTTTGATTAAGTACTTTCCTTTGCTTGCAAGCTTTTTCGTTTTTTTTCAAGAACCTAAAACTTTGGCAAGCAACATCTTGCACCAAACACAAACTAACTTAATTTACCTTGGTTTCATAGGGCATAAATTAATTATACTTAATAGGGCACTCACCACTAACCCAAATTTTCCATCTAAACAAGGACTGTAAGGAAGCAACAGAAGTTGATAGGTCAGGGACGATCTCACGACACTCAACATCCTTTCTGGGAATACTTATTTCCTTGGGTTGACCTGTGGAGCTAGGGTGGGGCCTAGTTTGCCTCACTTCTTGAGAACCCAACAACTATTTGGTACAAGTGAGGGGAGTCTTGAGGTTTTCACTTAGTTAGGATTCACTCTCTAACTTAAGAACTTAATAATCCTTTAATCCACTTCAACCTTGGGACATTTACATTGGCACATACATTTTATGGTGGACACTTAGATCTTGCAATCTATTCACTTTCAATTTATTTTCATGCAAGTTTATTTCAATGTTATGGATGATTAACTAAGTGTTTTTTAGTTGCACCCTTGCCCTTGGAGGCCTTCTTTCAAGAATTTAATTTTCAGTTTAAGTGGTGTGTTGGTTAATTGGATTGCCCCCCTTGAATTTGCGCATCCTTTTAAGGCAACTTCATTGTTGGGTTTGTTTTATTTGTGTTTTCCATTGAAATAAGCCACATAGAGTTGTGCATCCTTTGGAGGCACTCTATTGTTGGGTATGCTGGCTGGATGTATTGGTGAATTCTTCCATTTGAAGCATCTTTATTTCCTACACAAGTCAAGTAACCAAGTTAGTGCTTCTCTCTCTTTGTTTATAGTTGTATCATTCATGCATCTTGTATCTAGTTGTATCTCTTAGATCTTCTTTAGTTGTAACTTTGTATCTAGTTGTTCTATCTTTGTATCTAATCTTGTAATATTGCATCTAGTTCTAATTGCAGTCTTTGTGAAGTGATTCTTTTGTAATCTTGTGTAATTCTTGTAAAATCTATCTCCATTTAACTTTAGTTGACCCCATGCCATACCTTAGGCACTATTATTTAGTTGTCTTAGGAAAGGGCTTGATTTTGCATTTGGATTGTTGCACATTGCATTGTTGCTTTTGCATATAGGCTAGATACCCCCCAAAACTTTAACCAATTGAAACCAACTCCTAGATTTAATATTTAATCTCACATAGTAACTAGTGTCTACCCCCCTTGGATTCCCTAGAATTAAGCCTAGATAGAAGAGGTTCAAGTTGAGGTGACAGTGGGATTTGAACCTAGGCATTGTGCCTCCAAGGACACACTAAGTGAGTTGGACTTAGCTCACGTTTTCAAGTGTGTATAAGGACGGAAACAAACCCCTTGCATTATGGAGGAGACACTTGGCTTAAGGACACATGGCCTTTGGAGGCCTAGCGCTTTCTCCTACAACCCCAACAACTTCACTAAAGTGCCAAATGTCACCCTTTAGGGAGATGGCGTCATGTTTTAGGGTTTCTTCATGTGCAAATTTAATTTAATTTTATAAAGGGGAAAAGTAAAGGAGGTCGGTCTCATTACTTTGTGGTTTACCCTAATTCTATGTGGAAAAATAAGTTTTAGGGGGTTTTTTATAAACAAGGTTCAAATTCATGTCATTTTGAACATAGCTCTCTCATATGAGAAAGACTACTTGGCTGAAATTTTCGCCCTCTTTGGGAAATTTGGACTATCTCTCTATTGTAAAACTATCTTTGGGTGTTTTCTCTTGGTTTATTGTGGAGCTAAGGTGTAACATGTATGTTGTTATTTAATTATAGAAAGAATATTTCTTATTTAAGTAATTATTGATAAATGAATAAAAGATGATTAAATTACCCTCATGACGGTTTACTTGAAATATCCCAAATACGACATATCTGGATATCTATTGTTGATCTAGTGCTCTGACTCTCGGATCTGATGCTCTAGGGGTTTCTAGATGCGTTTTAATTAATTGTTTAACATGCTTGGTGATTTTCTCATGTGTGTCATACAAATAATTTTTTGACATATGCATGAAGCATGCGAAGTAATGGATCAACACAATCTCAATAGCATGTATTATATGGAAAAACTAGGAAATACAACTAGGATGCAAAAAGAAGAGAAATAATCATGCAGTAAATACAAAATACACGTGAACAAAAGATATGGATAGATCTTCACAAGCACAGATAGATCGCCATAATGCAGTTCTAGAAACTCACGACAACTGCTGAAAAACTGGAAAACTCACCCTAGTGGCTATACTCAACAGATTCTCCTAGAAAATGCCAAAACTAAGCGCCCTGGTCCCTAGGAAACTCTTGATAACTGACAGATTGAAGATCTGACCCCTGAAGCTTTGACTATCATCCTTTGGGGGGTTGTGCACCTCCTAGGATCTATGAGTGTGCCCCAGAGATTCCATCGATGGAATCCAATGATATTTGTCTCAAAATGTGCACCCTGGCCTCCTATGTAATGGGTCGGAAGGGTTTGCTTTGATTTGATATGGAAAGCCTCTTGGAACCCCAAACGTCTCTCCTCGATAGTTTTGCACTTTCTTGTTGGATGAGGTACCCTAGTAGATTCCACCATTAGAATTTAATGTCTGGTGGCTCAAAAGAAGTGCCCTAGCTGATCCTCAACTAGGTCGGAAGGAATCAGTGAGATAATTCATGATCTCGTATAGCTACATAAAACCCTCTCTAACCCTTGTGCCCTCACTCGTTGAGTTGCGCAATCACTGCAATAGATCTGAATACTCCTGAACTAACACGGTGAAATACCTAGATGGTATCTCCAATAGGCTAGGGTGTGTCTTCATACACCAAAACCAATCAAGGTGGTGATTTCCTCCAGAAATCCACAAAACAACAAAGAGGTCAATTTCCTCCTCTGGAACTCTTCTCAACATCAAATCATAACATAATGAGGAATTAGGTCGAATTCCTCTTTTTATACCTTTCCTGTTCTAATTCTTTGTTGAAATCACTTAAGCTAGATGCTTTTCCTCCTAAGGTGAGTGATTAATTAATTAAGTCTCCCCCTCAACACATTTTTATTCTATTTCTTTGTTGACTTTAGCTTAAGTAACTTTTCCTATGTTTTTTGGCTTAATTTAACGTTTAGCCACTTATTCACTCTTATTTCTCCTTGTGTTCCCTGTTTGTGCCTAACTATAGTCTACGGGGACAAATAGACTACTAATTCACTCCATGTTGGCCTACTCTTGAGAACAGGACATCACAGTCCTCCCTTCCCGAGATTGTTTGTCCTCAAGCAATATCAATCCTGGGTGTTACAATATATGTTCTCCCTCCCATGTGGCATCCTCCACTAGAAGTCCCTTCCATCTAAATAAGCACTCCCTGATGACCCTGCTCCTCAATCTGCGCTCTCTATGCTCGAGCACCTCCTCTAGTACTAGCTCCAATTGACCCTCCTCATCCAAGGGTGGTAACTGCTCTGAAATGCTAATATGTTGTCCCACTGCCTTTTTAAGGAAAGAAATTCGAAATGGTTTTGAATATTGCTACCCTCTTGTAGCTCTAACTCATATGCCACCTTGCCTACTCTCCTAATGACTCTATACAGTCCATAAAATCTCAGCTTAAGTTTTTTTGCCTCATTCCTTTTCAAGGAGGATTGTCCGTATGGCTGTAAACGCAGAAAAAACATGTCCCCTACCATGCCAACTTTGTTGAATTTCTTGAGTGGTATGGCTTGGAAGAGGAATATGAAATGACAAAGTCAGTCTTAATGTCACTGAATGGGAAACAAAGAAAATATATTAAGCACATTAGCCCAAAGGGTTTTACCATCTTTGTCCACACATTTCTCAATCATTTTGGACCATAATCCCAACAAGTGGAAGACACCATTTGGGACCTTGAGGATTGTTTCCGGGAGAGGTCCTATCCATTAGATGCAATTGATGAGTTGATGGTGTTTTCATTTCGAGAAGATATCCATCAAGAGGAAGAAAATTGTGACGAACCACAAACTCTTGACGAATTTTCGTTGACCCAAGACAAATACTCTATGAACAAGGAATTTTCCTTTGATCCTTTCCACCATTTGTTGAGGATCAAGCCCCTCATGATGAAAATACCTTGGAGAAACAGGATTATGAAGGAACTTGCTAAGAAGAAAATGAGGTTCCCTAAAAAGAGACAATATGTCAACACCTCAAATAAAGGTGTTCCACTTTATTCATCCCTTGTTTATGAAAAAATGGCTAGCCCCATCATGGAGGATTTTTCAAGTAAGGTCGAACAACATGTTGACGATGACATTCTTGGATACTAAGTAATCGATGAACTACCCTTTTCAAATGAAGGAAACTGCCAAAAGGATATCGACGAAGTTTCTCTTGCAGAAGATCTGAATGAGACATTGTCCTCTACTGTCCCTTTCGAAGAATATGAAGTTATCCAGTCTTGTGAAGAAGTAATTGACTTCTATGACAAAGATGAAATCATGGAACAAACCCCATATACAATTAATGATCACATTCACAATTTCATACAGATTGGGAGATATAGATGGGATTTGGGTTGTTTCATTTTTTATAGATATCCTATCTATGACATTGAAGGCACATATCGTATAAAGGATACAAAAAGCATTTCTTCAGAGGATTTATTTTTTCATCCAAATAGTCCATATATGTACCAACCCGATGATATGATCATAGATTTGTTCCATCCATTCGAGGATGACCTGACACATTGTTTTCAGGATGATTTTCAACCACCATACTCATATTTTTATAGACATCAGGTTGTGGCCCTCCCAAAGCAATTTGAGGTCCATACCACCAACATAAGTACTTGCATGTTCAGACTTTGGGCAGGGATTTCCAAAGAAAGAAGAGACGTTTCATGAGTTCGACAAAGGATTTTTTACCTAAGGATGTGCCTTACCTCGTTTCCTCTTGTTTGGGAAGTCATAGGGTTTTATTTGGATCTCTTGTCCTTTCTCAGCCTTTAGGGAAAAGTGATCTTCTAAGTAAAGATGAAGACAATACGTCGTCTATGTATAATAGCCCCCTTCAGAGATGGATTGATCAGTCTTGTGGATACACTTTCAGGCGGGATGATAGGGATGGTGGTTTCTCTTTCCAACAGGATTTCCTCCCTCCCACCCATATTCATGAGTTTTATTTCATTATCGATTATATATATTTATACTCATGATTATTATGTGTCTTTGTTGTATTACATGATTAAGCACAGGGGGAGATACTTTGATGAGATGATCAAATGGTTACACTAGTTGTATGACATCACTTGACATCATCGAACACGTGATCTTCAGGGCCCCAAGGCCCCAAGTAAGTAGGTAAGTCATTTTGATTCCCTGCATTTGCATCTTGATTGCTCATACTAGTTTAATTGCATCTCACTTTCATTTTTCTCTACTTGCATATTGATTTCATGCTTAGCTTATAATTTTTTTTTTAAAATGTCAAAATTTTCTTTTTCTAGCTTAGTTGGTTTTGATTATAATCATATGAGAACAAAGATGAGTAGGCCATCCTACAATTGACAATTTGATGTTTCCTTCCAGGGACAGGTCTACCAGGTGATGTTGTGGTTCCCATGCACTCTACAGCGAGCACATGTCGCCAACTAAGAGCCAGATGTTATCCCCATTTTGTGGATAACTAAGGAGATGATGTCTTGAGGCCCTCAGGTTGTAGATATGGAGTGTTGAGTGACTACATGACCAACAGTCCCCTTTGCACAAATGGAAAACCCACTCACCACCACAGATGGTCACAGGTTTACAGATGGCATCCACCACACCGGTTGGCTTCCGGAAGGCAGTGGGCCTTGCTCCATGAGGTACAAGTCAGTATTATGGTGAGCATCATTTAAATATCTAAGCCATTTGATTACAGTGTATCTTAGATTTCTCTACATTTCATGATATGTGATTGGACATTATGCATTTTTCCCTGCTTCACCTTGGTGGTTGACATTGTGCCCTAGTAAGTGGTATTCTTTGGGAATGGGTTTCCTATTGGGCAATCCCTAAATGAGCCATCATACTATTCCTGACCATGCTTCCCATTTTCCATCATTATCCCCTTTTTTTCCTTATCTCTTGGTATTTTAGGGTGTATTGATCCAAGAAGGGGTTGCCCCTCATTTTGTGGGAATAAGGGGCTAAAGGCCCAAAGGGGTTGGTGTTAGGTAAAAGATAAAATATTTATATAAACCTTCCATATTATTCTCCTAGGGATCACCCAAGAAAGCAATGAAACACTTATCTTTGAATAAAAGGGGACCCACAATATAATAAAAAAATCTTAAAAGGTAAGTTGTAGGATAGGAGGTCTCATCACGAGCGAACCTCTCATGTCCATGGATATATAGTGGTATGAGATTGTCATCATCTGGTCACCAAACCAAGGCAATGACTCTCGGTTGCATGGCTAAGAGAAAGGGGATCTCATCACGAGCCAACCTTCTCATTTCCATTAGGTATTTGTGGGTGACATTGCCACCACCTGGTCACCACACTAGGGAAGTGACCTTCAATATCTCCCAATGCTATTATGAAAGAAAATATAAAGAAATAAATATAAAATGCAAATGATGGGCTTGGAAAAAGTTCATTGTGGACGAAGGTACCACACACCCTCTACAAAGGCACCCATGAATGAGACATTATGATCCCTAGTATGTCTTGAGCCCTATTCCCATTGAGTCTTGACCCCATCCACCTCATACACTTTACATGGATTAGAGAGGGACCTCTTGGAAGCTCTCCTCGACCTAGGGAAAGACCTAACCAATAGGACACCTCATCAACCCTCCCATACTTAAGCTTGACAAGTCACATAGTGTCTTCGAGTTGTTAATTGTTTGATATGGTGATCTTTGATGCACATGTTTGGATGTCTTATTTATTGATTGGATTAACTTATCATGATGTTATGACTTGATATCCTTGGAGGGCATGTTCATTTGTCTTTGCAGGACCTAGCTAGTGGACATTTTTGGGAGAACAAGCCTAGCTTGGGCTTCCATGGGGCTACAAGCCCACAGGTTGGATTCCATGGGACCCTATGTCAAATGAGAGATATCAAACTTGGAAGGCATCAAATATGACTTGGACAACATAGCCTAGCCCCCACATGCCAAACGTTTTTCCTAGGAGAGGAAGAACGTCACTTCTAGAGACATGACGTCACCTAGGTGGGTTAGGGCTTGGTGGTGAGGTGCCACTCATTTACACATAGACATTTGAGGAGGAGAAGGGTCTTCACCATGTATAAGTGCCTATATGCTTGACACATGGCCTTTGAAGGCCCATCCACACTTCTCCAACACCAACGAATTCCTCAAAGTGGCAAAACGTCCCCTAAAGGGGTGGTGTCCTCCTAAATTAGGGTTTAATTTGTGAAAAAGATGAAATTTTAAGTGAACTATTTAATATTATTTTGTGAAGGGGGAAAGATTAGGGTTGTTGACCCCTAATCTTGTATTTTACTCCTTAATTTGTGGGCAAGCTATGTTAGCTAAATTTTGTATAAATAGAGATCATAAGATCTCATTTTAAACATAACTCCCCCTCTTGTGAGAGGCTTGGGTCTGAAATATTTGGCCCTATTGGCTCTTATATCTCTTGTTCCCCCTTGCATGGCTATACTTTTGAATGGTTAATGGAAGAAGTGATTCACTAGCCTTGGAAGTTTATTTTCTAACTCTTGTGATGGATTGTCTTGGAATTTCTCTTGATCTTGGTATGGTTTTTACTCTCTTGCTATAATTTTTCAAGTTCAAGTATTATTATGATAGGATATAGGTGGGAAGTATAAGGGAATACACCTGCACCATAGTCTTCATCATTTTTGCTTCATCTCATTGATTATACAAGGGTTTTCTAAGAGAAGTATAAGGGCATAGATCCTCTTACCTTAAACCCAAGCCTAGAGAAACTTGCCTTAGGAAGTAAAAGGGATTACACCCACAAGGAGGTAGCTTCTCTAAGAACCTTTTGAATCCATTAACCCAATATTAAAATCACTAGTCATACTCTTTTTTGCATTGGAGATATAACATCAGTGCCTTGGGAAACACAATTTTTTACCTTTTGAAAGTTTTCTTGTTTGAGGTTGATTTGACTCATCGAGAGGAGTCTTTCCCCACTAGGGCATGCCCTATATACCAACACTTCAATTTATGTTACATACTTTAACCTACAGCCATTAGGGATATATAATCCTAGCTACTAACACTCTCATAATTCCTAAACTAACCCTAGACTAGCTCTCTAACTTTGCTCATTTAATCTATTAACTAGGGTGCATCTTTTGAGCTAGTTCTTGGAAACTTTTCATGGTTGATTTTTCTACGCTTGCCACTGAATTATACATCCATACAGATGCAATTTTCGGCAGAAAACACATGTTTACAACAACCATCTTATCTAGCTTCTTAAGTGCCAATTTTCAGCCTATATTCATTGCTAAGTTTGATGTTGATTTACTCAACTAGTCTAGATATTTATATGTTGATTTTAGATGTTTTATTTGATAATATAAGCTGATATTTACTGATGAAAAATAGGGACAACAAGATTAACTTGTTGATCTGACTAGCATCCATCATTGCAAAGTGTGTTCTCTTGTGTCTCGGGCAGGTGCAATCATCCGAAGAAGTACTATACATGAGGAACAACCATTTATTAACTTACGAGGCATCTCTCCCTAACTTTATTTCCATTTAGACTTGACCTCTAGGGGATTCATTTCCACTTCCCTCCATCTCCATCTCAATCCCCCTAGGGTCACTGGGATCACCTCCCTAGAGTGACCTAGTCACCCTTGAAGTGCGAGACCTACATCGAGGTGACATTGGGTGTAGGATTCCCAAGATGTAGCACTTGTTCTTGTTAAAAATAATTAAAAAGTACCTAGGAAAGTGTTTCTCACCACCTAGGTGCCTAAGGGGTGAGAAAATTCCTAAAGTGGACCCTAGTCATTTAATTTATGAGATGTAAATTAAAAGTGAATTTTTGAACTTAGGGAAAGTGGGTGACTTAAGTGATTTAATCTCCACCATTCATCTCGTCTAATCTCAACCATTGGATGAGATGACCTTTCACCTTCTTGTCATTGAGCTGATTAGGGTAAGGAGGGCGCAACCCTTAGGGGTTGTTGAAGCATTTTTTTGAGAGAGCATGAGAAGGGAGAGAATTCAAGCAGACTAAGAGAAGGAGCATTTTTGCAGCTTAGGGCACACATTCCAAGGCAACATTGAGAACACAAATCGAGGAGAGAAAGTACAACATTAATGGAGGTCATACTATAGAGATTTTGAGGACACCGTACAATTGATTATTGGCACATATTTCGAGGAAAGGTACAACACACTTATTGAGACTGTGCTATATGGATTTTTGAGGAAGTACTGCTATTTTTTATTGCATAGAAATCAAGGAGAGATTCTGTGTGTTTTTTCTGGGAGATTGGCATGATTTTCTAGGCAGTCGTACAACATTTATTACAAAGAATTTGTGCTATAGCTTTTGGTATGAATTTCGAGGCATTCGTTCAACAACAAAGGGAACAAAAATCGAGGAGCTGATCTATGCACAAGTACAGGAAATTTTGGCTTGAATTTTGAGGATTTTGGCTCAGAGTTTGAAGTGGAAACTTGTCATGGTTTTCGAGATAAGTTTGTATTTAATTTCTGAAATTTATGACTACTGTAAAAGACATTTTCTCAGAGCTCTGAAAATAATAAAAATCACTCTCTCACTGGTTTTCCCCTTGTGGGTTTTTCCAGCGTCAATTTTGACCAAAAATATCTGTGCATTTAATTTTCTGAATGTGGTGTTGCTGATATAATTTATATTATGCATTAAATGTTGTTCAGAATCCTCATGTTTAAGTTCTGAAATATTGTTTATTTGTTGAGTATTTATAGCTGTCATAAATCTAGGTTTGGGCATTAAACACTGATAAAAAATCAACGAGACTTGAAACTAAGTGGGATCTGAAATTTTACATGGTATCAGAGCTGAGTTAAAGAAAAGAGTAGATTTATATGAGCAAGACAAAAAAGAGGACAAAAGTTACTTCACCAGAGAGAATTTTGAAACTTTTATTTTCAGTTGAGAAAGGTCAATGGCTATAATTGGTTTAAGGGTTGAGGAAAGACTTGATGGCGCAATAAATTTTGGTGCTTGGAAGGAGAGAATGATTTTGATTCTGCAGGAGAATGAGTTATGGGACATTGTTGAGAACTCCACAACAAACTCAGTGAATGTGCCTATAGATCCTACTCTTCTAGCAGCCTACACCAAGAAGAGTATCAAGGCTAAAAGAATCATCTTTGATGTCATCAAGGACCT
Organism: Picea engelmannii; assembly: GCA_009831015.1. Classification (NCBI taxonomy): domain Eukaryota; kingdom Viridiplantae; phylum Streptophyta; class Pinopsida; order Pinales; family Pinaceae; genus Picea; species Picea engelmannii. The sequence goes on from ML810297.1 coordinate 53,842, forward strand.
TTTGATTCCTCATGTGACTGGGAAGAAAAATGCCTATGAGATGTGAGAGTCCTTAACGAAGTTGTATCAAAGTACAAATGAGAACCGAAAGATGGTTTTGAGAGAGAAATTGAAAAGCATTAAAATGACCAAGGCTGAAAATGTGGTCACATATCTTACTAGGTTGACGCAAGTGAGAGATGAACTTGGAGCTATTGGGGATCCATTGTTGATAGTGAACTTGTGAGTACATCATTGAATTATGGGGTGACCAAAGAAAGGGTTTTTTTTTGTTGAGGGCATTGCGGCTAGGGAGAATGTTCCCAAGTGGGAACGTCTTTGGGATGATTTTGTTCAGGAGGAAAGCCAGAGAGCTTATGTGCATGGCAATTCATCTACTGGTAATGATGAGGAGAATGTGGCTCTTGCTGCTAACATCAAGAAGAAATTAAAAAAGGGTCCTAAGGGAGGAAACAAACCTAAGATTGAAGGCAAGAAAGACATGAGCAAATTCAAGTTCTTTGCATGTCACAAGTTTGGGAAATGTGCAGGACAATGTCTTAATAAGAAGAAGAAGTAGTCAACAACTTCAATAGAGGTGGAGGTGTTTTCCACCAAGTTTGATAAGGAGTTTTCCTTAGTGGTGTGTATTTCCAATAGAGATACTCATTCCATTGTTTGGTATATTGATAGTGGTGCCTCTCGTCATATGACATCTGTTCGTGGGAATTTGATAGATCTTACACAGATTGGTGATCTTGAGGTAGTGCTTGGAGATGATCGGGTGGTTAAGGTAGTTGGTAGTGGGACAATATCATTTCAGAGGGAGTCTTTACCTCCCATGTTGTTGAGAGATGTCCTATATGTTCCTGGCTTGAAGAAGAAATTGATTTCAGTTTCTTCTATTGAGGAGAGGGGTTATGAGGTGTTGTTCTGTGATGGACAGGTGCTCCTATTTCCCAAAGGGTCCAATATCACTTTGGCCAAAGTGATTGGGACTCGACATGAGAAGCTATACAAGCTCGGGTTTTATCCAGCTACTGCATTATATCATACTACCAACAACATGATATTTGTGAGCTATGGCATAGGAGGATGGCCCATTTGCATCATGGGGCTCTGAGGATACTAAGGGAGATTGTGACTGGAGTGCCAGATTTCAGTACAGAGCACCAAGAGTTGTGCAAGGGGTGTGCTTTGGGAAAGTACACCAAGACTATTTTTCCAAGCAGTGATAGAAGAGTAACAAGTATACTTGATATGATTCATTCTGACGTATGTGGTCCTATGTCTTCTGCATCTTTGAGTGGTTGTTTATACTATGTCATATTCATTGATGAATTCTTTTAGAAGTCTTGGATTTTCTTCATGAAGACCAAAGGACATGTCTTCAATCGGTTCCAAGAGTTTAAATCTCTTGTGGAGAACCAGAATGTGAGGAAAATCAGAGTACTGAATAGATAATGGGGGTGAGTATACCTCCAAGGACTTTAATGAATTCTGTGCAAGAGAGGGCATCGGGAGGGAGTTGAGTGTTCCTTACAACCCACAATAGAATGGGGTTGCTGAGAGGAAGAACATGGCCATAGTTTGGGCTGCGAGATCCATGTTGCATGATCAGGGGGTGCCACTTTTTCTTTGGGTTGAAGCATGTTACACTGCAGCTTATCTGCAGAACAAGAGTCCACACAGAGAATTGGGGGATAAGACTCCTGAGTAGGCTTTCTCTGGGAAGAAGCCTGAGGTTGGGAACTTTAGGATTTTGGGGTGCCTTACATATTCACATGTACCTTGTGAGAAGAGGACAAAGATAGAACCCATGGCAGAAAAGGGGATTTTTGTTGGGTATAGCAAGACTTCAAAGGCTTTCTTCATATACGTCCCTTCCTTGAGGAAGACAGTTTTGAGAAGGGATGTGAGATTTGAGGAGAATAAAGCCTTTAGGAAGTCATGAGGGACTGAGATGGGTAAGAAGTCATCACCTAAGATTCAGGTGATTACAGAACATACTTCAGTGACATAGAGTTCAGGTCCACCAACATCGATGATGACTGGTCCACAAGTTATAGGGCCACAGATGTCAGGATCACAGGTTTTAGGATCAAGTGATCCAAATTCTACTTCAGGTTCACAGTCTTCAAGTGATGGGGTTGAGAAGGGGGAGTCACCACCATGGGACACTACTTCAGAGAGGAGGAATCCAAAGTGGCTCCATGACACTCTAAGAGAGGCACAACATTCAGTGGGGAATCCCAGGCACGATGTGAGGGAGAGTAAACCTCCTGAGAGATTTTGCAGCTACATTCTGATGGTTAGAAACATCAGGGAGTCTGAGGATTCCACTTTTTAGGAGGCTGTTGGTAAACAGGTTTGGAGAGATGCCATGATGGAAGAGTACAATTCCATCATGAAGAATGATGTTTGGGAGATTGTTCCTAGACCCAAGGGGAAGTCAGTGGTGACTTCTAGGTGGCTCTACAAGCTCAAGTATGTTGTAGATGGCAACATTGAGAACTACAAAGCTCGTTTTATGGCTCTAGGGTTCTCACAGGTTGAGGGAGTTGAATATGATGAGACCTTTGCTCTGGTTGCTAGATATACGTCGATAAGAGCAGTGATCTCTATTGCAGCAGAGATGGGTTGGAAGATCCATCAGATGGATGTGAAGATCACATTTCTGAATGATCTCATACAAGAGGAGGTGTACATTGAGAAACCATTGGGCTTTGAGGTGCATGGGAGAGAGTCTCATGTGTGCAGACTGAGGAAGGAATTGTATGGGTTGAAACAAGCTCCCAGATCTTGGTATTCTAGGATTGATGTCTACTTGCAGTAGTTGGGTTTCGAGAAGACTGAGGCGGATCCGAACATGTACTTCATTGTGTTTGGAGATGATCCTCTCATACTCTTGCTATATGTTGATGATATTTTCATTACAGGGGCTGAGAGACTTATTACTAGATGTAAGGAGAGCCTTGCTTCAGAGTTTGAGATGATAGATATTGGACTGATGCATTATTTTTTGGGATTGGAGATTTGACAGGAGCCTAGACACATCCTCTTGGGACGGGGGAAGTATGATTGTGACATTTTGAGGAGATTCTAGATGGAGGATTGTAGGCCAATGACCACACCCATGATTACTAACTGGAAGAGGCTTCATGTTTATGAGTCACAGTTGGTTGATTCCACTTTATATAGTCAATTGATCGGTTCATTGATGTATTTGGTCAATACCAGATGAGATATTTTTTTTGTTGTCAACACTCTTAGTCAATTCATGGTGGAGCCTAGGAGAGTGCATTGGGTGGAAACAAAACATGTGCTCAAGTATATTTGTGGTACAATGGATTATGGTATGGAATATTTGAGAGCAGATGGAGTTGGATTGGTGGGCCATACAGATTCAGATTGGGCAGGATGTGTTAGTGACATGAAGAGTACTTATGGATGTTGTTTGGGATTGGGCTCAGCAATGGTGTCTTGGTTTAGTTTGAAGAAAACGTTAGTGCCTTTGAGTTTTGTAGAGGCTAAGTATATGGCTTCTAGTCAGGTCAGTTGTGAGTCCCTTTGGCTTTGCAAGTTGTTGGTGGGATTACTTGGTGTGCAGTTGAGACCCACTATGATTTACTGTGAAAATCAGAGATGTATCAAACTCTCTCAGAATCCAGTTTTTCACGACAGGTCTAAGCACATTGAGATTTGATATCACTTCATCTAGGATTATGTTCAGAGAGGAGCGGTTGAGCTACAATAAATATCTATAGATGAGCAGGTTGCGAACATACTCACCAAAGGCTTGGGAAAAGGCAAGTTTGTATTCTTCAGGGACAATCTTGGAGTGGTGAGCAACACCTTCCTTGGTAAAAGGGAGAGTTAAAAATAATTCAAAAGTACCTAGGCAAGTGTTTCTCACCACCTAGGCACCTAAGGAGTGAGAAAATGCGTAAAGTGGACCCAAGTCATTTAATTTATGAGATGTAAATTAAAAGTGACTTTTTGAAGCTATGGAAAGTGGGTGACTTAAGTGATTTAATCTCCACCATCCATCTCGTCTAATCTCAACCATTGAATGAGAATACCTTTCACCTTATTGTCATTGAGTTGATTAGGGTAAGGAGGGCACTCCCCTTGGGGGTTGTTGAACCATTTTTTTGAGAGAGCATGAGAAAGGAGAGAAGTCGAGCAGACTAAGAGAAGGAGCATTTTTTCAGCTTAGGGCACACATTCCAAGGAAACCTTGAGAATGAAAATCAAGGAGAGAAAGTACAACATTAATGGAGGTTGTACTATATGCATTTTGAGCAGATCGTACAACTAATTATTGGTACATATTTAGAGGAAAGGTACAACACACTTATTGAGACCGTACCGTACAAATTTTTGAGGTTGTACTGTTGTTTTTTATTGCACAGAAATCGAGGAGAGATTATGTGTGTTTTTTCTAGGAGATTGGCACGATTTCTTAGGCAGTCATACAACATTTATTACATAGAATTTTTGTTGAATATTTTGGCATGAATTTCAAGGTATCCATACAGCAAGAAAGGGCATAGAAATCGAGGAGCTGACCTGTGCAAAAGTACAGGAAATTCTGGCATGAATTTTGAGGAGTTTGGCTCCCATTTTGAAGTGGAAACTTGGCACAGTTTTTGAGATAAGTATGTATCTAATTTCTTAAATGTATGAATGTTGTAAAAGACATTTTCTCAAAGCTCAAAAAATAATAAAAATCCATCTTTCATTGGTTTTCCCCTTGTGGGTTTTTCCAGGGTCAAGTTTGACCAAAAATCTCTGTGCATTTAATTTTCTGAATGCGGTGTTGCTGATATAATTTTAATTATGCATTAAATGTTGTTCAAAATCCTCATGTTTAAGTTATGAAATATTGTTTATTTGTTGAGTATTTATGGCTGTCATAAATCTGGGTTTGGGCATTAAACCCTGATAAAAAATCAGTGAGACTTGAAACTAGGTGGGGTCTAAAATTTTACAGTTTCGGGGTTGGGTTGGGATTTTCCCAACCTACAAATTGCACTATAAAAAATACCACACTCCAAGACTGAATGTGGAGCATGGAAAGGACTTGCGGTCAAAGAATTATTTCTCTCATTGCAATATGAGTGGTCATTGGATTGACAAGTGATGGAAAATTCATCCACAACTTTGTCTAAAGCAGGGAAAGAAAGCTATGCACGCACCCATGAAGAAAGAGGTAGCAAATGAAAGAGTTGGTCAAGCACCAGGAATCCAAGAGGAGCAACCCAAAAATGAGAATCCATTAGCCAAGTTTGGTAAGAAATGGTTAACACATCTCCAAAGTTGTTTGTTTCCATTGTTGTAAACCTCACATGTTGTGTATGAGACCCCTAGAAAGGAAAATTGTGTAAAATTTTTAGACCCCACCCAGTTTCAAGTTTCACTAAGATCACTCACTGTTTAATGCCAAAAATCTAGTTTTATGACAACCATAAAATACCCAACATATAAACAAATTTTAGAACTGAAACATGAGGATTATGAACAACATTTAATGCAGAAATAAATTTCTATCAGCTGGGACAATAAGCCAGAAATTTAAATGCATAGATATTTTTGGTCTAGCATTGACCCTGGAAAAACCCACAAGGGGAAAACTAGTGAGAGAGGGATTTTATTTTTATTTTTAGAGCTGAGAGAAATTATTCTGTTACAACAGAAATTACACAAACTTATCTCAGAAAATGAGCCAAATCTTCTCATGAACAACCCCCAAATCATATCCTCTATTTCTGTGCAAGAAATATGTACCATTGTATGATTTTCACAACATTTAATGTTGTACGGACTGTCTAGAAATTCATGTCATGAATTATGGGTTTGTTGTATGGATTTTCCCTCATTAATTGTGTCTAGATTGATGTGCCAAACTACCTTGAAATATGTGCACTTTCTCTACTGTACAGACTGTACCTTTCTTAGTTGTAAGGCCTCCCAAAATATGTATTGTACGGACTATCTATTGGTTGTACCTTATGCCTCTATTTATGTGTTGTACCTTGCCTTGGATTTCATTCCAATACTCATCATCCTCCTCTCTTCTGTAGCTCGACTTCTCTCTTCCTCTTACTCTCCAAAAAATTCATTCAACAACCAAGAATGAGTGTGCCCTCCTTACCCTAATTGACTCAATGAGAGGGAAGGTGAAAACTCATCTAATACAATGGCTAAGATTAGATAAGATGAGTGGTGGAGATTAAATCATTTAACTCACCCACTTTCCCTACATTCAAAAAGTCACCTTTTAATTTACATCTCATAAATTAATTGACTAGGTTCCACATTAGGATTTTTCCCACCCCTTCGGCGCCTAGGTGATGAGAAACACTTGCCTAGGTACTTTTTAATTATTTTTAACACTCCCTCTTAGAGAGGAAGGTGTTACTCACCACTCCAAGCTTATCTCTGAAGAATACAAACTTACCTTTTTACAAAGCTTTAGTGAGTATATCCACAATCTGCTCATCTATAGATATATACTATAGCTCAAGAGCTCCTCTCTGAACATAATCCTGGATGAAGTGATATTGAATCTCAATGTGCTTAGACCTGTCATGAAAAACTAGATTCTCAGAGAGTTTGATACAACTATGATTGCCACAGTAAATCATAGTGGGTCTCAACTGCACACCAAATAATCCCACCAGCAACTTGTGAAGCCAAATGGCCTCACAACTAGCTTGACTAGAAGCCATATACTCATCCATTGTAGAACTCAAAGCCATTGACTTTTGCTTTTGACTGAACCAAGACACCATTGCTTAGCCCAATCTGAAACAACATTCAGAAGTACTCTTCTCGTCACTGACACATCCTGCCCAATCTAAATCAGTATAGCCCACCAATCGAAATCCATCCCCTATCATATAGTCCAAGACATAATCCACTGTACCACAAAGATACATGACCACATGTTTTTCCACCACCCATTTCACTCTCCCAGGCTCCACCATAAATTGACTAAGAGTGTTGACAGCAAAACAAATATCTGGTCTAGTGTTGACCAAACACATCAATCAATCGATCAATTGATGATATAATGTGGGATCATCAAACTGTGACTTAGAGGCATGGATCTTCTTCCAGTTACTAATCATGGGTGTGGTGATGGACCTACAATTCTCCATCTGGAATCTCCTCAAAATTTCACAAGCATACTTCCCCTGTCCCAAAAAGATGTGTCCAGGCTCCTGACAAACATCCAACCCCAAAAAATAATGCATCATTCCAATATATGTCATCTCGAACTTTGAAGCAAGGATTTCCTTGCAGCTAGTAATGAGTCTCTCAGCCCCTGTAATGAAAATATCATCAACATATAGCAAGAGTATGATAGGATCATCTCCAACCACAATGAAGTATAGGTTGGGATCTGCCTCACTCTTCTTGAAACCCAATTGTTGCAATTAGGCATCAATCCTAGAATACCAAGCTCTGGGAGCTTGTTTCAGCCCATACAATTCCTTCTTCAGTATGCATACATGAGACTCCCTCCCATGCACCTCAAATCCCAATGGGTTCTCAATGTACAGATCCTCCTGCATGAGACCATTCATAAATGTGGTCTTCACATCCATTTGATGGATCTTCCAAGCCATCTCTACTGCAATAGAGATCACTTCCATGATCAAGGTATATCTAGAAACCAAAGTTAAGGTATCATCATAGCCAACTCCATCAACCTATGAGAACCCCGAGCCACAAAATGAACTTTGTACTTCTCAATGCTTCCATCTGCAACATACTTGAGTTTGTAGAGCCACCTAGAAGTCACCACTGACTTCCGCTCAATTCTAGGAACAATCTCCCAAACATCATTCTTCATGATGGAATTGTACTTTTCCATCATGGAATCTCTCCAAACATGTCTCCCAGCAGCCTCCTCAAACATTGAAGGCTCAGACTCCCTGATGTTGCTCACCATCGCAATATAGCTGCAAAATCTCTCAAGAGGTTTACTCTCCCTCACAACCTCCCTAGGATTCCCCATAGATCCCTATGCCTCCCTCAGACTATCATGAAGCCACTTGACATTCCTTCTCTCTGAAGTAGTTTCCTCTAGAGGGGCCTCCACCTGCTCAACCCCATGATCCTGACATTTGTGGTCCTGTAACCTGTGGACCAGTCGTCATCAAAGCTGGTGGTCCTAAACTCTGTGTCACTGAAGTCTATTCTGGACTCACCTAAATATGTCGTGTTAATTGATCACCCCTCTTCGTCCCTCGTGACTTCCTAAATGTTGTATCCTCCTCAAAATTGTCTTCCTCGAGGAAGGGATGTATATGTGGAAAGCCTTTGAAGTCTCGCTATACCCAACACAAGTCCCCTTTTCTACCATGGGCTCTATATTTTTCCTCTTCTTAGAAGGGACATGTGAATATGTAAGGCACCCAAAAATCCTAAAGTTCCCAACCTCGAGCTTCTTCCCATAGAAATCCTCATCAGGAGTCTTATCCCCCAACGATTTGTGTAGACTCATGTTCTGCAGATAAACTACATTGTAACATGCCTCGGCCTAAAGAAAGAGTGGCATACTGTGATCATGAAACATGGCTCTCATAGCCTCAACTATGTCCTTGTTCTTCCTCTCAACAATCCCATTATCTTGTAGGTCGTAAGAAACAATCAACTCCCTCTTGATTCCCTCTCCTGCATAGAAGGCATTAAAATCCTTGGAGGTATACTCACCCCCATTATTTGTCCTCAGTACTCTGATCTTCCTCCTAGTTTGGTTCTCCACAAGAGCTTTAAACTCTTGGAACTGATTGAAGACATGTCCTTTGGTACTCATGAAGAAAATCCAATACTTCCAAGAGAATTCATCAATGAATATGACATAGTACAAAAAAACACTCAAAGATGCAGAAGACATAGGACCACATACATCAAAATGAATCAGATCAAGTATACCTGCTTCTCTACTTCCACTGCTTGGAAAATAAGTCTTGGTGTATTTTCCAGAAGCACACCCCTTGCACAACTCCTGGTGATATGTACTGAACTCTAGCACTCCATTCAAAATCTCCCTCAGTATCCTCAAAGCCCCATGATGCAAATGGTCCATTCTCTGATGCCATAGCTCACAAAGATCATTGTTGTTGGTAGTATGATACAATGCACTAGCTGGCTGAAACATGATCTTGTACAACTTCTCATGTCGAGTCCCGATAACTTTGGTCGAAGTGGCACTTGACCCCTTGGGAAATAGAATCACCTCTCCATCACATAACAACACCTCATATCCCCTCTCCTCAATAGTAGAAACTAAAATAAAGTTCTTCTTCAAGCCATGAACATATAGTACATCTCTCAACAACATTGGAGGTTGAGACTCCCTATGAAACGATATTGTCCCACTACCAACTGCCTTGACCACCCAGTCATCTCCAAGCACTACCTAAAGATCACCAATCTGTGTAAGATTTGTCAAATTCTCACAAACACCTGTCATATCGTGAGAGGCGCCATTATCAATATATGAAACACTGGAATGCGTGGCTCTAGTGGAAAGACACACCACTAAGGAAAACTCCTTGGTGAACCTGGTGGAAAACTCCTCCTCCTCTGTTGAAGTTGTTTTTTGCTTCTTCTTATTATTAGGACATTTCCCTGCATAGTGCCCAAAATTGTGACATGCAAAGAACTTGACTTTGCTCATGTCCTTCTTTCCTTCACTCTTAGGTTTGTTTCCTCCCTTAGGACCATTTTTGAACTTCTTCTTGTTGTTAGTGTTAGAAAAATAGGACCGCGGAGCAATAAAATAAAACAAATGCAGAAAAAAAACACAGAAGACACACAATACAAGAAAGACACAGATTTACGTGGTTCACCCAGTGTGGGCTACGTCCACCAGAGAAATTGTCAGGTCCTTCCTTTATTATTATCCGGCAAATGAAGGGATACAACCTACAACAAAACCCGTTGTAACTTCCTTTTCTTTCTCTCACAGTCTCCTCTCTCAGAATACAATATTCACCATCATCCATAGCCGTAATACATTTCCCTCATAAAAGAGGGTTGCCTTCTAGGGAAAAAAACCCTAACATAATCTCCACCATTAGATCTGCGACCTTATAATGAACAGTCCAGATTTACAATGAAATTACAATATACTTTTACAAGACAATTTTTGCTTCGGGGGCTCGCTTGCCCCCAGACCCCCCAGCCGGGGGGATAGCCCCCCCAGACCCTGCAGAGGGGGTACCCCCCCTCTGCACTCCCCCGCGTCCAAGAGTGTACATAGTTCTGGGGTGTAAATACTTCATGGGGTATAAACACGGTTGAAAGCAAGGACCTCTGAATCAGGAAGATAATCAGGCTCCACAACCAACAATCTCCCACTTGGAGACTGATCTCAACAACTCCACCGCTGTTGTATATGATGGACTCTGAACCTTCTTGGACCTGGAAAAATTCTCATTTTCATCTTCATTCTTGAAGACCAACTGAAACTGAGCAGGAACTTAGTTTCTCCCTGGTTACTCCCTTTGTTAACATGTCTGCAGGATTCTGGCTAGTGTGTATCTTTTTCAGCTTCAATTGTCCATCTTCCAAGGCGGATCGTATGAAGTGGTACCTCAACTGTATATGCTTAGTCTTCGA
>ML810297.1:88761-122071 GCA_009831015.1 Picea engelmannii
GAAAATGAGATCTAATCTGGGTATAGGTTGGACAATCTAAGAGAAAGTGCTTTTCATATTCAACCTTCTTAGTGTCACAAAGGTGACACACTCTTTCATCCCATGGCGTTTTAGGAATTGATCAATGGCCAATTTCACTATGGAACTCGTGAGAATTTGTTCTTATCTTAGCAATGCTTATTTTTTTTTTTACACTTGTCAAAACAGATAGATAATTTTGATCTTCTAGATTAGGGTTGATTACATCCTTGTAATACCTTAATTTTCTTTTTCCCTCTAACTCTTTATCACAACACATTTTCTCCTTAAATTTTGATTTGATGATATTTTTAATAGTATCTTTATTCTACAAAATGGTGTCTTCCATGATTCCCCAATACTTTAGCCAAGATCGGGCAACTTTATGTCATCCTCGCTTAGGTCGATGGTGGTTAAGACTCAATTTTGAAGCAATTTTAGGAAGCCTCTTGTATTCCATGTTGTTTAACTTGTTCGTATACATTAGGTATCTAGTCATAGCCATGCTCTCAATGGGGGACATGCTTGTTTCTAAGAGGAGGAATGGATAGGGCATATTTCCTTTAATTTTGAGATTATAGGCTATAAAATTATGTAGTATTTTCTATATATTTCTCTCGGATTCATGAGAGATACTATAGCCCCAAAATTCACATCCATAAAGAATAACATGTGCAATGAGAGTCTCAAAGAGAAGTTTCTTCTTATCCCAAATCCAAAGATCAGTTGATTTACAATTGTTTTCAAGCCCATAATAATCCTTTCATCCCCCAATAATCCTTTCCTCAATGCTATAATTCCAGTTGAGCTTGTGGTGAATATCAATTCCAAGATATGTGTATGGCGTCACTTCATCCAAGTTGTTGTTTTCATATACGAAGGTATCATAAGCGATCTTATTGGATTTAATAATCATGACCTTAGTCTTATCATTATTAACAGGTATACCTGTTAACACAAGGATCTACAAACTGTTTCTTAAAAATCAAACAGAAATTGAGGTTTACCCTCAATTGCATTATGATGTAAATCATGTGGTATTATGCCCATGATTTCCACAGGGAAAACGAAAAGATTAGAGGCCTAAGTAGCTCGAGCACCCTCTCTCCACCTATCATATCTCCCTTCCTAATACCTCCTTTCACCTCCTGACACTTGTCCCGCTCACATTCCAATCTCCCTTACATGTCACCTCCTCCCCACCTATCACACCTACCTAGTTCCTCTGCCACCTCTGCCTTTCCCTTGCTACCGCAACCTCATCCCAGCCTCCGCTCCCCCCAATCGATTCCTTCCACATGGTCGTCACTCACTCGTTGGGCCATGCGATTTTTCGCCAAGCACCTCGCTCCACATCACCCCTGCACACACACTATCATATTTCCGCCTACAAAGCTCACATTGGTCATAGACAAAGACCATTCATGGCCTCGAGGCATCAGGATGGACTCACATAAGTCATTGGCACCGTCTAAGAACAATTATGGGTGTCAGGCCCAGTTATAATCCCAATGAAGACAATTATTGAAGATTTTGGCCAGCAACAGTTGAGACCTCACCTCATTCCATAAATGGAAAACATTACAGAGAGCAGCCATGAAGCTGGCGCACTTACGATCCGAAGCTTCCTTATGGGCAATTTTTCCTGTAAAGAACATAACTATGCCTAGCTCACGTTTGAAATCATGAGGTCTGCACAACCTGACAGAGTGGGCACCGACTGAAGGCTTTGAAGGCAGTGATTTGATCACATTCTTGGTAGTTGCAACATTTTAGTATATATAGGTAGTTTTGATATTTTGTTAAGGTTGAATGGTTGAGCTAGGCTCCCTGCTATTGTAATATTTTGATTGAGAACAACTAGTTCTCTAGTTATGTATTTTTTTTGAGACATTTTGATTAATCTAAGTCAACTTTCTTACTCCATCTTATTTGCCTCTGATACTGAGAGAGTTCATGTTTGATTGATTCACATGGATTGTTGTAATTGTATTATGATAAATGTTTGATTATAATACTGTTATGATCTCTTTCAGCTTCCTTGAAATTTGAATCCAAGAGGACCTTGTGTTTAAGTTTTTCCTTCTTAGGCTGCTAGAAAATCTGATGTTCATAGCAGACCTCTACACCTTTCTCACTAAATATTCCTCCTACTCACCCTTACTCCAACTTACTGACTGGAGTTGATTCAAGACCTCAATGGCTAGTGCATGCTAGTCCAGATTTCTGAGTTAGAATGCTATTATTATTGAGTTTTCTCCATTTGACCACTCAAAACTCAATTACCTGTGACATATAAACTGATGGGTACTTGGCTTACCTTCAATGCAATCTAAAGGTGACTTCTAGTTCTAACATTTATGGCATCATTGTTGGGGAACGAATTGAAGACATTTCCCTAGGATAGAACGACAAAGAAACTCTAATTCTAAAGGTGCATCAGATATCAGTACCATTGAAGATTGCAACTTGCACCTGGTAACTCCACTGTTTCAATTCTAGCTCCTAAAGGCAGCCATACGAGGTCCACTTCACTGCTGTCTCTAGCAACGTCTAAAGCTAACCCAGAGGAAATTATCAGAAAGGGAAAGATCACTCAAAAAGGTACCTCTACTATTGTACCAAGTCTTTCTGATAATTTGCATAATCCCTCTTTACAAACTCCAGTAATTTTTTTTGATTCTCCTATTATACAAACTGATGGAGTTTCAAGAAATTTAAGTTTTGGGAGTTTTCCTACCGATTTCTCCCCTCCTATTCTTGGTTTGGAAGGAGAGATCTTTGACACCCCTTTCTCCCCCGGATTTTTGAAGTGGAAGGAGAGAGCTTTGACCTTAGAAGACTTTCGTACTCCTCCTCCTATTATATTTGTTGCAGTTACTGAAGGGGAAACCTCTGTTACCTCTAGCCCCTCATCTTTATCTCCTAACGCTCAACCTTTTCCTTTTTATCCTAGAAGCATAGCCCCAGTCTTGCCTATCCGAACTCCATCTCCTCCTGGTTCTCCTCCAGTTCACACTCCAATGGCAGGAGCCAATCCCCCCAGAACTAGGATGGAAGCTATAATAGTTGCTAGGTATGCCTCTCTTGTTTTGCCTCAACTTCTGAATGCCCTCCCAGTGGATGGCTACCTTAATAAGTTGCCCAAGTTCACAAGTGAGGGAGACATAACTATAGACGAACACCTTGAATCATTTTACAATTTTACAGATTGTCATGTCATCATGGATGCAGATGTATGGATGAGAATTTGTGTTCATAGCCTTGAGGGTGAGGCTAGGAAGTGGTTTAGGGACTTGCCTCCTGGATATATTGATGGGATTGAAGCCCTAGATGAAGCCTTCTTAAAGAATTGGGGGGATAGAAAGGATTTCCTTTACTATATTACAGAGTTTGGATCATTGAAGGAAAAGGAAGGGGAATCTGTTTCTGACTTCTCAAAGAGATTTAATAAAATGTATAGAAAAATTCCCACTGAGGTTAAGCCTACATAAACCTATGCAAAGATTAATTATTCTAGTTCTTTTGACCCTGATTTTTGCCTCATGTTAAGAGAAAGGAAAGCTACCTCCTTGGCTCATATGCAAGATGCATCCATTGAAGTAGAATCCAATATTATGGCAGTTGATGAGCTTAGGAGTAAGGCTGACAATGATAGAAGAAGGGGAAGGTATGAAAATTCAACCTCTTCCTCTAATGCCCACCCTCAAGATGATGAGCTTACCAAATTAGTAAAATATATTTCTGTTGATATGGAGAAGGTAAAACTTGAAGCAATACAGACCTATAGAAATACTCAAAATGGTGATAACAGAGGTACTTTCAAGAGACCTAATAATGCTCCTCAGGTACTTCCAAGAGAGCCCAGAAACAAAGGAAGGGATGATCAAAGGATCCAAACCCCTTTACAAAACAACCTTGTAGATGAAGATGATGAAGAGGATGAAGAAGATGATCCTGATATCCATTGCTTGGGTGACACCCCTCCATCCCCTCACTTGACCAAGTCTGCATATGGGGAGTCCTTGATGGATAATCAAATAAATGAATTAAGTAAGGGAGAGAAGGAAAAAGAGAATCCTAGTAAATATAGTCTGAGATCTAAAAAGAAGGGGGAAAAGACTAATGCTTCAGATAAGCCCTAAAAAACAGAGAATTTTTCCAAGGCTGTGACAGTTGGCAGCAAGAAAAAATATGCTCAAAACCCCCCAATTTTGATTGAGGATCCTACCCTATAAGTCAAGGAGATTATGAAATCTCCATCTTCCTTTAGTTTTGGAAATGAGATCCAAAAAATCAATATCCCTGTACCATTTTTGGAACTGATAAAAATTGAAGAATTTAGAGAGTGTATTTCCGAAGTGTTGTTGCCTAAAGCCTCCTCAAAAGCCACCGATTCAGTAAATCTGCAAGATGAAAATCCAGCGGTCATCTTAGGTCCTTTGATATAAGATAGAGATGATTCGTCCCCTCCCTTTTATACATCACTAAACATACATGATAAAGTGTTGCATAATTGTTTGTTAGACTCAAGGGAATCTCACAATCTCATGCCCAAAATAGTCATGGATGAACTTGGATTAGAGATCACAAAGGCCTACCATGACTTATATTCCTTTGACTCTAGGAAAGTGAAGTGTCTTGGGGTCATCAAAGATCTAGTTGTGACCTTATTTCAGTTGCCCATGAAAAGTGTGGTCATGGACATTGTAGTGGATGATGTTCCCCCCAAGTTTGGCATGCTATTGTCAAGATCTTGGATAAAAAGACTTGGGGGGACTTTACAAATGGAACTCACATATGCCATCGTTCCTGTATTTGGGGGTGAGAATAGAAGACTTTATAGGGAAGCTAAGTTGGCCTACATCATTAGTGATGAATCATACCCCACCAACCATCCTATTTTTTCTATTGACATTGATTCGGGATCCATCCTATTGCAGCTCATTGATGCTTCTAAAAACCCTCTTAAAATCAGAAAACAGTCCATCACTTCTTGTGAAACCCCTCCTCCAACTACCCATGTTTGGAAGATGTTCTTTGATGGAGCCTATTCTAAGGAAGGTGTTGGTGCCGGAGTGGTATTTGTTTCACCTTATCAAGAGACTATACCTTTGTCCTGCAAGCTATAATTTGAAACTACAAATAATGTGGTAGAGTATGAAGCTCTTGTTTTGGATTTAAGGGATGCAAAATACATGGGGATTGAAGAGCTATCAGTATTTGGGGATGAAGAACTAAATGTTCATCAAATAAAAAATATTTATCAAGCCAAGCACCCTAGTCTTAAGACTTACAGAAATGAAGTATGGGACCTAGTTGACAGTTTCTTCCTAGCTTTCAACATTTCATTTATTCCAAGAGAGGAGAATACCATGGTTGATTCTTTGATTGTTTTAGCAAGCCATTTCAGAGTCCCATTGCCACCTAAACTCAAGTATGATGTAGGGGGTGAAATATAGACCCTTTGTACCTGACAATATCAAGAATTGGAAGGTGTTTGAGGATGATAATGAGATCAAAAAGTTTCTTGAGTTTGTTGATGAGTTCTCTACATTACATATTGATCAAGATCATGA
The DNA here is from genome assembly GCA_009831015.1 of Picea engelmannii. Classification (NCBI taxonomy): domain Eukaryota; kingdom Viridiplantae; phylum Streptophyta; class Pinopsida; order Pinales; family Pinaceae; genus Picea; species Picea engelmannii. Next base: position 94,359 of record ML810297.1, read on the forward strand.
TTCTGAAAGTAGTACTCACGCTGATGTATTTTTAAATAAAATTGTTAATCACCATATTGTCCAGCTGCTTAACAACCACATTATGAAGGGACTAGTTCCTTTAGAAAGGTTGTTCAATGGGAATGATGTGGTCGTAAAGGTTAAAGGCTCAGCTAATGATGCTAATATAAGTTAGTACAATATTGGTACAGAGAAAGATCCCAAATTTGTCAAGTTGTCAAGCATCTTGTCAAGAGAGAAAAGGGTCGAATATGTTGAGTTGTTGAAAGAGTTTGCTGATGTGTTTGCCTAGACATATGAAGACCTCAGGACATTTGACACAAATATCATTGAGCACAAGATCCCATTGAAGGAAGAGTCCAAGCCATTTAAGCATTTGAGACAAATAAATCCTATGCTACTGCCCATTATGGAGAAAGAAGTAAAAAATCTTTTGGATGCCCAAATTATCATTCCTTTGAGGTATTATGAATGGGTGGCCAACTTGGTCCTAGTGAGAAAGAAAAATGGAGAAATCAGACTTTGTGTGGATTTCTGAAATCTGAACAGAAGCTCTAAGAAAGACAATTACCCCTTGCCCAATATGGAACACATATTACAGAGGGTGACAGGGGCATCCATAATGTCTATGATTGATGGAAGTTCTGGCTACAATCAAGTCTCTGTCTTGCCTAAAGATAGAGAGAAGAAAGCCTTCACCACTCCTTGGGGTACATTCATGTATGCTAAGATGCCCTTTGTATTGATGAATGCAGGAGAAACCTTTCAGCGAGCCATGGACATAGCTTTTATTGGAGAGAAGGACAAGTTTGTAGTCATTTATTTGGATGACATAATAGTGTTCTCACAATCTGATAAAGAATATTATGATCATCTAAAAAGAGTCTTCTTGAAATGTAGAAGATTTGGCCTCTCTCTAAATCCAAAAAAAATCATTATTTGCCATGAAATAAGGGAAATTATTGGGGCACATTGTGTTAGTTGAGGGAGTAAGGATTGATTCAAGTAGGGTATAATCTATCCAAACTTTGTCACTCCCTAGATCCAAGAAAGAAGTTCAGTCTTTCTCTGGGAAAATTATTTTCTGAGAAGGTTTGTTTCAAATTTTGTTGAGTTGGTAAAATTTATCACAACCATGTTGAGGAAGGGAAATGAGATCAAGTGGACTTCTTAAGCTCATAATTCTTTCAATCATATAAAGAAGGCCTTGAATGAAGCACCTGTGCTTATCAGTCCTGACTACTCCAAGGAGTTTCTGATTTTCTCTTTTGCTTCATCTGACACAGTAGCAGTTGTTTTATTGCAGAAGAATGTTGAAGGGTTAGAGAAGCCCATTTCCTTTTTCATCAGGGCACTAAGAGATGTTGAAATAAAGTATGACATCATGGAAAAACAAGCCTATGATTTGGTTAAAGCTCTCAAAGCTTTCAGATTTTATGTGTTACATTCAAAAGTCATTGCATATGTCCCTTCAACTTCTGTGAAGGAGATCCTCATTCATCCTAGACGGAAGGAGCAAGTGGATTGCCAAGATCCTTGAATTTGATCTTGAAATAAATCCCACCAAATTTGGTTAAAGGCCAAGGTTTAGCTAGGTTGCTGGCTGAATCTAATAACAAATCCTCGGGGGTCAATTTCATCAACATTTATTCAGAGAATTAGCAATTTGGGTTGTCTGATGAAGATCCTCAAGTGACACCCCCATTGGAAGGATGCACTTGGTACAAGGACATTATATTTTTCCTACAGAAGTTGCAGCCTTCTGATGGCATGGAAAAGAGAAAGGTAAGAGATTTAAAGCTCAAATCAATTAAATATTGTCTAATTGATCAAGTCTTATATTGGAAAGACCCTTTAGGAGTGCTATTGAGGTGTATAGACCCACAGGAAGCCCAAAAGATCATGTATGAATTTCATGACAATTTATGTGGGGGGCATCACTTCCGGAGAACCACAGCCTACAAGATTCTCAGGACTGGATATTTTTGGCCTAGCCTCTTCACTAATGTTTGTTCTAAAATCAGGGCTTGTGTTAAGTGTCATAAGTTCTCTGGAAAGCTACAGCTCAAGTCTTTGCCATTAAAGCATGTGGTAGCTTTAGGACCTTTTCAACAATGGAGCCTAGATTTTATTGGGGAAATCCACCCTGCTTCAAGTGGTCAGCATAGATGGATATTGACTGCCATAGACTACTTTACTATGTGGATAGAAGCTATCCCCACAAGAAATTCTTCCCACAAAGTAATCATTGGTTTTCTTGAGGATATTGTGGCAAGATTTGGTTGTCCAGATAGAATTGTCACTGATAATGCTTCAGCTTTTAAGGATGAACCATTGATTAAGTTTTGTGAACAGTTTTGAATCACATTGATTCACTCTACTCCTTACTACCCCCAAGGGAATGGACTGGCAGAGTCCTATAACAAGAGCCTTATTAAGATCATCAAAATATTGTTAGAGGACAATAAGAAATCATGGGATTCAAAGCTTAAATTTTCTCTATGGGTTGATCGAGTGAAAACAAAGAGATCTATTGGTGTCTCTCCTTTCTAGCTTGTGTATGGAGTTGAGGCCATATTTCCTTCTCAGCTCGCCTTACCTGTGGAAAAATTCTTCCAAGACTACCAGGGAGAACCAGATGATATGACTAGAAGAATACATCGGTTGGTAGAAGTGCAATAGACTAGGGAGCAACTACTGGACAAAGCACATGACCATCAACAGAAGATCAAGCAGGCCTTTGACAAGAAGGTAAACAAAAAGGATTTCCAGCTGGGAGATCTAGTACTCAAGTGGGATGCACCTAAACAAGATAAAGGCAAGCATGGTAAATTTGAGGCCATATGGATCGACCCCTTCAAAATTTCTGAGGTTTTTTCAAATAACACATACAATTTGCAGGATTTGGAGGACACTGAATTTTTTGGTATCCTTGTAAATGGGCATTTTTTGAAGAATTTTTTTACTTAAGCCATGACTGGCTTCCCATGTCATTGTAAATATCATTTTTATTTTGGTTTTGGTTTTTATAAGTGACTCCACAGCCCAATAATAAGGCACTGAAACTGCAAAAGGAGTTCTTAGAGCCTCACGGGGAGGTCTCTATCCCCCATAGAGCCTATATGTTAACATAAGGATCTACATATTGTTTCTTAAAAATCAGATAGGTTTACCCTCAATTGCATTATGGTGTAAATCATGTGGCATTTTTCCCATGATTTCCACAGGGAAAATGAAAAATATTGGAGGCCTAAGAAGCTCAAGCACCCTCTGTCCACCTATGATATCTCCCTTCCTGATACCTCCTTTCACCTACCGAAACCTGTCCCACTCACATTCCAATCTCCCTCACACGTCACCTCCTCCCCTCCTATCACACCTCCCTCGTTCCTCTGCCACCTTTGCCTTTCCCCTTCTACCACAACCTCGTCCCAGCCTTCGCTCCCCCCAATCGCTTCCTTCCACATGATCATCGTTCACTCGTTGGGCCATGTGAGTTTCGCCAAGCACCTCGCTCCACATCACCCCTACCCATACACTATCAGATTTCCACCTACAAAGCTCGCATTGGTCATAGACAAAGACCATTCATGGCCTCGAGGTGTCGGGATGGACTCGCAGAAGTCATTGGCACCGTCTAAGAACAGTTATGGGTGTCAGGCCTAGTTCTAATCCCAATGAAGACAATTATTGAAGATTGTGGGAAGCAGTTGAGACCTCTCCTCATCCCATAAATGGAAAATGTTGCCGAGAGAATCCATGAAGACGCACTTACGATCTGAAGCTTCCTTATGGGCAATTTTTTCTATAAAGAAAATAACTATGACTGGCTCGCATCTAACATCATGAGGCCTGCACAACTTGACAGAGTGGGTGTTGACTGAAGGCTTTGAAGGCAGTTATCTGATCACATTCTTGGTGGTTTCAACATTTTAGTATATATAGGCAGTTTTGATATTTTGTTAAGGTCGAATGGTTGAGCTAGGCTCCCTGCTATTGTAATATTTTGATTGAGAACAACTGGTTCTCTGTTTATGTATTTGTTTTTGAGACATTTTGATTAATCTAAGTCATCTTTCTTACTCCATCTTGTTTTCCTCTGATACTGAGAGAGTTCATGTTTGATTGATTCACATGGATTGTTGTAACTGTATTATGATAAATGTTTGATTATGGTACTGTTATGATCTCTTTCAGCTTCCTTGAAATTTGAATCCAAGAGGACCTTGTGTTTACGTTTTTCCTCCTTAGGCTGCTGGAAAATCTGATGTTCATAGTAGACCTCTACACCTTTCTCACTAAATATTCCTCCTACTCACCCTTACTCCAACTTACTGACTGAAGTTGATTCAAGACCTCAATGGCTAGTGCATGCTAGTCCAGATTTCTGAGTTAGAATGCTATTATTATTGAGTTTTCTCCATTTGACCACTCAAAACTCAATTACCTATGACATATAAACTGATGGGTAATGGGCTTACCTTCAATGCAATCTGAAGGTGACTTCTAGTGCTAACAATACCCATATTGGAGAAAAAAAACTTGAGGATTCTTAGTTGGTTTTCAAGATCATGGGGACTCCTTGCCATAAGAACGATATCATCATTGTAAAGAAGAAGATTTATGACTATCCAGGGAGAGTAGGGTCAACGCAACATGGTTTTCCAAGAAATCTTCTAACTTGTCAATGTATATGCCAACAAGGGTAGGGGACAAAGGACAACCTTGTTTAACTCCAATATTGCATTTAATCTCTTTCGACCAACCCTTAGTTTTTTTAAACTTAGCAATAACGTTATCATACATCCTTATTGCAGTATTTCTCAACTCGAGAGGCCCTTTTATCTCTTCCAAAATATTCCAAAGGTTTTTCTTAGGAACCATGTCAAAAGTTTTTCTAAAGTCAACAAAACAACAAAAATGATTGGTTTTAGTATTACATAACTCCTCTGAAATGTTCCTAAAGGTAACAAGATGGTCCACAGTTGAATGATATCTCCTAAACCCAACCTGGCCTTTAGCTCTTTTACCATGACTTTCTAGCCAAAGGCTAATCTTCTTTTCCAAAATAATTCCATAAAGCTTGGTTGAAATTGGGCTAATCATAATGGTCCTATAATTAGAGGGAATGTTTCTATCCCCATTTTAAAAAATAGAAACAATGAGGCTTAGCATCTAGGTTTTAGGGAAGCCATGCTTGACTGCTAAATCGAAGAGATTTTGTATGTGATGGATAAGAATAGGCCCTCCGATTTTAAAAATTTCAGTTTGGTAGCCTTCAATGTCCTTAGCTTTCCCATTTGCAAGTCGCTTAACCCCGAACTCTATGTCATCTAAAGAAAAAACTTCATCCTCTATATGGACAATATGAATGGTGTCCATGGCATTAGGGAACTCGTAAAGAATTTTAAGGTAGGAATTCTAGTCCCTTAAGGGAATCATATTATTTTCTTTAGTATTGCGGTTTAGAATTTGTCTCCAGAAGTTTTTAGGATCCAACTTAGATAGTTGTGAAAGTTGTTCTTTCCTTTTATTGATATAGTACCTTTTTTTTTTCTTTTTAATTAGGGATTTGTATGTATTGATCTTATTGAGTTTTAAGGACTAATTAGAAGCATCCCGAATGGCTTTCCTAGCAATTTTACATTCTTTATCATACCAAGGGTTGGTCGTTCTATTATTCTTTTTACANGCGCATGGCTTCTGCAAGGGGGGTAGTTGAACCAGTAAATGTCGAGTTAGCGTGTGCAGACCTCCTCTGGCTGGTCGAGGACTCGGCATGGATCTTTTGGAAAAATGGGTATAAAGGACCCTCTCAAGCAGATCGCCTACCAGACCCGCCATACCTTACACTTAATGCATGAGGAGAGGTTTCAACCACCCCTTCTCACCTTCATTTATTCCAAGCGAAGACCAGGATCGAGGTCAGGCCCGATGGCAACTGGAGGTCGTGACGGGCCTCTCTGGGACTGAAACCCGATGCCTTTGGCCCCTTTTGCGCAGCTCTTTCTTTCCCCAGTGACCACAGGCTATGACCCTACGCCTACCTTCAAAGGTGCTTTCGGCGTTTCGGGGATATGAGAGAGTTGTTCCTTACGCTTTGAAATCGCGATGGGTGAAATGCCAGGAGGACCTAATCGCACACCACGTGTTCATCCAGGATGAATGGCTAAGATCAGTCTCGGTTCTTTGGGGCCCGTCTCATCGAATGATAAACATTAGCGCCCCTCCTTTAGGCATGCGCCTTTGTGACCAGGCGCCAAAACCATGAGCCTAATTCTGGGCGTTTTCGGCGTTTCAGGATTCGAGGTTTCTAGAGGCACAAAGACGAGGTGTGCTTACCCCTTGAACTTCCGAATGTCGATGTGACATGGATGTGCGCTGCACGCCCTTCAGATGAACGACCCAGATAGTATTCGTTATTATAAAAGGGGGGCTGCCCCCATTTACAGGCTCGCTTGATGTGACCTGGCGCTAGGACCATGGGCTCGGCTCCAGAGGTGCTTTCGGTATTTTTTCAATCGATGATTTCAACTGCAATTAGTGGGAGGCTCCTTGTCTCCCGAAACACTGATCCCCGATACGTCGACTAGCTGCCACCTGTCCCAACTGGATCGGACGACCCAGACTTGTCTTGAAATATGGGAGCTATATCATGCGCTAAATCTCGGACAACTTGACAGCCCCGAAAACCCGATGACCATCGATCAACTTTGTAGGTGGATCTTGGCTGTTGTCAATAAAACTTCGCTCGCTCGCTTTACTCGTAACTGGAAAATGGATTCTCCCATGCCGCGCTCGGGTGCTTCTCGTGCAACTTGCAGACCCGAATACTCTTGTGCCTAGGACAAGAAATGTCGCTAACATACAAGACACCTCAAAAGAGAACTTGATAATATAAGTGGAAAGGGTAGTTGTAAAATTATGATAGATTTCTTCAATGTTGTCCTTATAAGTTAGAAGATGTAATTTAAAATTTAAATCCTTTAAGAAAAGGTCAATTTTACTTTTGTCAAAGCACAATTTCCTTTGATTATCAGAATTCTCTTCAATGGAACTCTTGTGCATGGTAAAGTTTAGAGTTAGGGTTAAAGGTTTATGATTAGAGTCGGGTTCATGATCATTTAAAAGGTCAAAAGTTTCTATTTGGTTGGAAACAGGGATATCAAATATCACATAATATGTGACATTACTACCTAAGCCATGAATACAAGTCATCTGGTTGGAGTTTGGACACTTCATTACTCCATTGAAAATTCTTAGGTCTTGAGAGATGCAAAGGATTATGGTTGGAATCAATGCTTAAAAGAGTAGCTTGTTTAGTTGTAGTCATAGCATTAAAGTCTCCTATCATGAGAATATTACCTTCATTTTTCAAACTATAAATATCTTTTTCTAAATTAGTATAGAGACGATTGCTATCTAGATTGTTTTTCTTATAAAAAGTAGAATTAATAGGTGAAAATAGAAAATTTCTATATACATCTTCTTAGCATTGGTGTATGGAATTTCTATCAAAAAGTATTGATTGAGAGGATTGATATTATGAAGTTGAATGTGAGGATATTTCTAATATAACAAGCTATGCCTCATATCCCTCTACCGTGGGACCTTTTGTTCCATGCTGACCACAAGACAAATACTTCTATGTTAGGGACCTTAGACTCTTCATGCTCCCAAGTTTCAACTAGACAAATAATATCAATATCACTTGGGATCCAACTTATCATACGACCTTTGCACCATGGAAAGCCATGGTAGTTCCAAAAAAGGATCCTGACTGTACCAAATTTCTATTTATTATTATCCTTCTGGTCTCTATCCCTAACAATAGCTTTTCGATTTCACAATGTAGCTATTTTTTGCATGTGTTTGGGAGAGCGATTGGTGGAGCGAGTGACTGGTGGAGCGCAACGCTCAGGAGAAGACCAGTCCTGAGGGTCAAGGCCTGGCGCCTAATGGTAATCTCCATATCTGAGGTGAGCTTCTCGATCCAGCCCCCTGTTGTGATTCGGGAACTCTGGCATCGTTGAGCCTCGGGATCAGGTGGTCTTCTTGAGATCCGATCCGGTACCCAAGGGGATCCTCGATCCATTGTCGATCTAACCCCCATTCGGTTGAGATCGAAGCCTAACTTTGTTTGTGATGAGCTCTGCTGGAGGCGGTGAGCCACCGCCTCCCCCTCCACCCCCCACCGATGAAGCAACTTTTAGAAGACTATTAATTGCCCAAGGGAAGAAGAAAGTAGGTGAATCTATCCAAAAATTCATAAGAAAGCTAGAAGAGGTTCCAGTTATCACTTTACCTCTGGATCAACCCATGAGTGTGGTCGTCTCTTTAGCATACTGGTCTTTATTAGGACAATTCATAGGGCTTTGGCCCTCTCCCCGATCAGTTGAAAAATGGATTCAAAAAAATTGGAGACCACTGATCTCAAACAAAGTCACCTTCTATAGTCGGAAGAGGGTTCTTCTTGTTTGAAATCATCTCCAAAGAGGACTGGGACTTGATTTTTATGAGTGGGCCTTACTTCATGGAACCACAAGGGCTTTACTTAAACCATTGGACTCCGGACTTCGATTCTGTAGTGGATGTTCCAAAGGCGATTCCAGTTTGGGTTCGCCTACCCAACCTGTCGATTCATTGTTGGAACCCCTCCTCCCTACAAACCATAGGTAACAGGCTTGGAACATTTATTGATAAAGATGATCCAAAAGGGTAATATTCTTGCACTCAGATCTGTGTAGAAGTAGATCTGGAAGCTGGACTACCTGAAGAAATCAAGTTAATCGTTGGGGATTGGAAGCATTATAAAAAATGGACTACGAGCAACTACCATTTATGTGTCGAATCTACCACGAATATGGGCATTTCCAAAATCATTGCCCAAAAACCCAGGTATTACGACCAGAGAAATATTCAGGGGAAGGATGGCAGCAAGAGAAAATATCCAAGGCAAACCCCAACCCTAATTCCAAAAAGGAAAGGAAAAACCAAAGAGATCAAAATGATATGGGGAATAGCTTTGCGGTGCTTGGAGGAAAAGAGAATGAATTACCTACAACTGAAAATAAAGAAGAAGAGAAAAAAAATCCAGAAACGACAAGCCAAGCTAATAAGGAACCATCTCCTCAGTTAGAACTAGGAGAAATCCCAGAAACCCAGTTGTTATGGATAGAGGAAGAGACATTGGAAGAAGCTAATGGTGAAGCATACACTTGGCTAACTCATAACTCCCCAAAACTAGCCACCAGAGGAAGGAAAATGGAAAAAGAATGAAGAGAAAGGGAGACATACAAAGATAAACTCTAAGGATCTCAGCAAACTCTGGAAACAATGCTAAATTCCATAAGCACAAGGAATCAAGGGAAACCCTCTCAAAGGACGCCTTCCAATCCAAAAAGCAAGTAATGAAGATAGCCTCCTAGAATTGTAGGGGGTTAGGAAGCCAAAAAAAAAAAACAATGAAAGACTTACTCCGAATCTCAAACCTAGATATTCTACTTGTCCAGGAGACTAAACTAGAGGAATCAGAATTTCTCCAATCTAGTGCAACCTTTTGGAACAAAGGAGCAAGCGTAGAAGTCAACACTAGAGGAGCCTCCGGAGGAATTGGCTCCCTGTGGAACTCCTCCACTTTTGATCTATTGAATATTGAGCATTGTACCCATTGGATCCTCACCAAGCTAATTCATAAGGATTCAGGTATCCACATCTGTTTATTTAATATTTATGTTCCTATTCTTCCCTCTGAAAAAAAATTGTTGGAATATTTTGAAAGAGTTTCTTAGCAGCCATCAATTGGAGAACATTATTATTGTCGAAGATCTTAATGTTACTTTATCCCTTGGAGAGAAAAAGGGGGTTCCATCGTAAGAGACCCTTGTCGAGAATGGTTGGAATACATCATTCTTGATTGGGATCTGGAAGATATAAAAACCCCCAGAGGAAAATACACTTGGTCTAATAAAAGAACCAGCCCGGGGCACATAGCAGCAAGGTTGGACAAATTCTTGGTCAAGAGATCCTTCCTCCTCTTAGACCTCAATGCGGTCTCTAAAATTATTCCCTTCAACACCTTCGATCATAAGCCAATCTCCCTAGAATTTACCAAAGAATATTCTCTGGGTCCAATCCCTTTTCGCTTCAGCCCCTCCTGGATCCAGCATAAGAATTTCCATGATTTGGTCAATCGAGTATGGCAGATTCCTATCACAGGTTCTCCCTTTTTTGTGTGGAAATAAAAACTCTGAAGAATGAAGCAAGATCTCAAAGTTTGGGAAAAATCCTTAAAATCTCCTACAGCCCAAAGAGTGGAAGCCCAACAACGACACGAAATTCATCAATTGTCTATGGAAGAAGGAAATCCAAAACCAAACAACCTGGAGAAAGAAACAACCCTCCATAGAAATATCCATGAAGCCTATAGAGAGGAAGAAGATTATTGGCAACAAAAATCCCATAGCCTTTGGCTAAAAGTTGGGGATAAGAACACACACTTTTTTCATAAGCAAGCAGAAGCCAAAAAATAATTCAATTCCGTAAAGGAAATCCATAGCCAGAATCAAATTGTTAATGATTTTGAAGGTATCAAGCAAGCTTCCCACCTCCATTTTAAAGGTATTTATACTGAGGAATCTTCCAGGGGAATCCACCAACAAGTTCTCAACCTGATTCCTCCGGTCGTCCGCCCAAGATCCAATCAACAACTTATAGAACCGGTCACATTAAAAGAAATTAAATTGTCTTTGGACAGCATGGACTCAGATAAAGCACCTATTCCTGACGGCTTTACAGCCAAATTCCTCCAAGTCTATTGGCTAATCATAAAACATGACCTACATAAGCTAATAATAAAGTCACAAAATTGCCACAAGATTGGTGGGAGAACCAACTCTGCATTCTTAGCCTTAATACCCAAAGAAAAAGGAGCCTTATCCTTCGATAGATTTTGCCCAATATCCCTATGTAACATTGGTTACAAAATTATCACAAAAGTGATCGCCAATTGTCTCAAAGATATTCTGCCAGCAATCATCCCAGAGAACCAAGGTGGCTTCATCAAAGGAAGGCATATCACTGACAACATAATTCTGGTTCAAGAAGCGATTCATTCAAGCATGCACCAACGCGAAAAAGGTATGGTTGTGAAGTTAGATCTTGCAAATGCTTTTGACAGAGTAAGGCATGATTTTTTACTTCAGGTAATGCAGAAATTTGTCTTCAACACTTTTTTCATTTACTGGATTAAGGCTTGTATCGGGTCACCATGAATTGCCCTGTTAGTCAATGGTAGAGCATCATAATTTTTCCAGGCTTCTAGGGGGCTTAGACAGGGTTGCCTGTTGTCTCCTCTTCTCTATTCCATTCAAGATTCAACGCTTAGCTTCCAACTAGAACAATGTCATATTCGACAGGAATTAGTGGGCATAAAAATAGCAATAGGGGTCAAAGATATCAATCATTCTCAATTTGTTGATGATACGCTTCTTTTGGGAGGGACAAGTACCATCATAGCCCGTAAATTTAAACAACAACTAGATCTCTATAAGGAATCTTCTAGGAACCAGATAAACTACAGGAAGAGTCAAATATTTGGATGGAACTGCAAGCCAAGGGAAATGGTGGAAATAGCTCGTATTATGGAGATGGAAGGGGAAACACAGTGGGATTCATTCAAATATTTAGGAGTTCCCATTTTCAAATCCAAGCCTAATTCCTCTCACTGGTCTCCCTTACTTGACAAGATTAAAGCCAGAATCCAAGCCTGGGGGGCTACCTGGCTAAATCTGGCAGGGAAGCTTGTTCTCATCAAATATGTATTTAACAACATTATGATATATCAAATCTCCATTCTGCTAGCTCCAAATGGAATTATAACCAAACTTGAGGAAATTCTGAGAATATTTATGTGGAAAGGAGGCAAACAGAGTGACAATAAATTTCCACTAGTCAGCTGGGGGAAAGCAATAAATCCTTACTTAGAAGGAGGCCTTCAGATAAGATATCTAAGATCCCAAAATTTGGCACTAGGGGCCAAGCTCCTCTGGAATCTGGTAACTGGAAAGCTAACCTAGATAAAACATGCATTAGGAAGAAATAATTCACTAGAGCTAGGAGGTGATGTCTCGACACAGTCCCTAAAGTCTCAAAAGGCTCTCCTATTTTCACAACCTGTCAAAAAGCCTCTGAATTCGTCAAACCTCTCCTAACTTGGATCCCGGGCAATAGGAAAAATGTCTTTATATGGGAAGATTCAATTCTGGGAGAGCCACCATTAGACTCCCTACCAGGCACCTCTAATCTCAAAGACTTTCTCCACGCCCAGAAGTTATCCACGCTGTGGGATATTTCAAACTGGCATTCGAATGAAACCAAAATATGGAAAGACTGGAAATTACCAAGATTCCCAAGTCGTCTACAAAATGAAGAAACTCTTCTACAAGATTTTATTCATGGGAAATCGCCAACCGCAGCAAATCAAAAAGATCTCAGGGGATGGGGATCTAAATGTTCCTCCCAATCCAAATCTGTGGAAATAAATCTGGAGGGTGAAATGTCTTCCAAAAATAGATATGTTCACCTGGATTTTGGCTCACAACGCCATCCTTATAGGATACAACCTCAAAAGGAAAGGGTGGGAAGGCCCCACACGATGCCCCTTCTGCGTTTCAAAGGAAGAATCGGTGGTCCATCTACTGTTGAACTGCCCATTTTCTCGGGAAGTTTGGAGTCGAGCACTAGCCCCTTGGATGAACCCTAAAATATTCCCAATGGAGTTAACCTCACTCCTCATCCATTGGCAAGTTGTGTGTCCCTTCTCCCTTAACAAGAAAGAGCGATTAAAACATTGTTGGGTATCCCTTCCCAAATTTATCCTGTGGAAGCTCTGGTTAGAGTGCAATGCTCAAATATTCAAAGGGAAAAAATCCAGCACAGACCAAGTGGTTGAAAAAGTCAAAGCTTTGATGGAGGACTTCCTTTCCTCTATTCATCTTCCATCGAAAAAAGGTAATTTAACTTCTATCAAAGAAGAATGGATGTCTAACATTCTCCCAAATCTGTTGAAAGTGGCAACAACTCCAGTGCCTCCCACAAACAAATGGGAGATCAGATTAGACTCTCCATCCTTCACAAAGTGGCGAAACTCACTTCAGAGACATAGCCTCTTCTTTGATGGAGCCTCTAAAGGAAACCCTGGTGTGGCAGGCGAGGGAAGGGGTGTTTATAGATCCCGAGGAAATAAAGGTTCTCTCATATTCTTATGGAATTGGCGAGGACACCAATAACATAGATGAAGTGTTAGCCCTCTGGCAAGGACTCTCTCAAGCCCTAGCCAAGAACATTACAGATCTAAATGTCTTTGGGGATTCCCATATCATTATTCAGGCTCTTTCTTCTAAGATTCTTCCCAGTCATATGCGACTCAGGCAAATCCTCAAGAAAATCAAACTCCTTCTGGCCAACTTTCAGTCAATCCAATTATTCCACATACTCCGGGAATTAAATGGCGAAGCAGATAAAGAGGCAAACAAGGTAGCACTGCTATGCAAAGGTGTCCTATCTTTAGATGGAAACGAGGGATACGGCAAATTATCTTAAAATTTTTATCCAGGGGCTAACGTTCGAAGTTAGCGCTAAGCCTGTTCTAATGAAGGTTGATTGTAATCATACCAGTTGTTCTCTGTTGTATTCCTAATATATTTCATAACCATTCTCGTTCAAAAGAAAACAATAGCTTTTCGATTTCTCCCACAGGGGTGTGGTCTAGTGGCTAGCGGACGTACTGTTAAGGTGTTTGTGCTGCTAAGAAAGTCACGAGTTCAAACCTTGTCTTATCTGGAGGCCAGGCTTGCGGGCAGTGTGGTTCTCCCTAGGGGTTATAAGGCAGCCGACAGGATTCGAACCCGTGTCACGCGAGCCAGATACAGTCGCCGTTACCGATTCCCCTAGATACAAAAAAAAAAAAAACAATAGTTTTTTTATTTCTAATTATTGTTCATTTTCCTTCTTTCTTGGTTTATTTTACCTTTTAAACTTCCTTCCTTAATTCAACTTGATCTTCGAGAATGAGGTCTTCATTTATAAATATCCCTTACCCTTTTAAGCTCCGAGATTTATTGGGTATGCTATATTTGTGGTCATTACAACTTACTTTGACACGGATCAACCTATCTTTGTGAGCAATTATTAAAGAACACGGTAATTTAATTTGAAAATTAAAATGGATCTTTAAATTTAAAATGTATTTTAAATGAAAAAATTTATGAGATTATATTTGTTTTTTTATTTTTATAATTCCATTGCTCTTATTATGTCTTTTTGAATATTGTAATTGATTATGTTGTACAAGAATTAAAAAAGAAATACAAACACATAAATAAACAAGACTTGCAAGGCAACATAGTCCCTGTCTTTGACAGGTTTGAACATTGATAATAAAAATGATTTAAAACCTTATATGCATAATTAAGTTTATTATTTAAATTTTATTATTAAACTTTAGTGAAAATAATTATCAATATTAATATTTTTATTATAATTATAATTGATTATTAAGTTAGTGAAATTAATTGTTCCTATTAATATTTTTATTATAATTATTATTGATTATTATTATAACTATATTTAGTATCATTATAATATAATATTGATATTAATATTCATTAGTGAAATTAATTATTACTATTAATTTTTTCATTAGAAATATAATTGATTATTAATATTACTATATTTATTATGATTGTAATTTATTATTCATATTAATATTCGTTATTTCAATATGGAAACCGAATGTATGCATGGAACCTTTAAGTTGAAACCCAATTAGACAATATTTAATTTTTCTTTCCATTTTACTTTAACCTAGAAAATAAGTGGTTGACATGAAATGTTTAAATATGCATTCCATAATAAAACATTTAATACTTTATATACTGTATAAAGTATTAAATATTTTGCTGCAAAATACATAATATTCAATATAAAAATGCTTTCACATAAAATCTTGTCAGTATTGATAGCCCAATGTGGTACGTAAATCCTGTCAGTATTGATGGCCATGAACGATAGGTAAACTGATAGCAGACCTAGAGTCGTAGGCCTACCATAAACCATGTCCCTGCAACTATGTACTCAAAACCATACATCCCTTTCATCATAGCCCCAATATGGAGTTTGGATGTGTAGTCCAACACCTTTCAATTTACTAATGTTTTGTTTCTAAATACAGAGGTTACTACTCTCAGTCAAACTGAATGTATCTTTACTGTTCTTGTGTATTCTTCTCGTTCCAACATCCTATGGATTACAAGCATCAAATTTCCTCTCAGAAGCTATAATTTAACTCCAACATATTCATGAGGTCTTCATTTTAGGAAAAATACTATCAATAGACAAGCCGAATGTTCCAAGGATCATTTCCAGTAATTCCAGGAAGATGAACTTGTTGGCATTGATTCAATCTCAACTTCCAGTCATCCTCAACAATTCCTAGCAACACAGATTCACATATGCACTACAGGAACTTCGAATCCACCTGCTCTTTTATTTAATTATGGTCTTGGAACATTGAACCTGCATTCTCATTGCACCCACAACCTCAGTGCTCCTGGCATTATTCTTCTTCCTTCAAAACTCCTTGTAACGCCTTCAACACGGGTTCAAATCTCCCTTACAACCTTTCAGCCAACCCTATGGTCAAATCGACATTTAAGCAGCAATTTCTTGCTTAAGATTCAACCATACGTCGATCACCTCATTGTTAGCATGCACGTGGGTATTCATGCTCAACCATTGTGTCTTGTAGCTACTAAAGCATTGAGATTAGATCTCCTCTCATCAAATTTCTATTGCAAAGCGCACTTCAACTAGATTCACTAACATAACGCTATCCACGCCTTCTATAACTCCTTAAATCAATTTAGAATCGAACTCTTTCAAGAGCTCCTATTAAAATTTCCCCAAGATTGGAAACTTTGATACTAAGGAATTTATGCCAGTTCTCTTTCCTTTGACAATCCCCCAAAGGGAAAATGCCCTACAAATAGGGTTCTGCAAAATTAGATGAGTTTACCAAAACGAATACACATCGCATCCAATATTCACAATATGCACAACATTAGCACACAATAGTAACCAAATCTTATTTCCATTAATAAGAAATGAAATTGTCCATGTATAAAAAAATAACCCTCGCCTAATTTGTGTGGCCTGATTTAATATTTCTTGGCCATCTTCTCTCCCTCTCAGTCACTCTTGGGCTCCCCTTTCTACTCGATTGTTTCCAAAGCCTTACAAATCTGATCTTATCCAGCTCTTCAACAGACTCCCACAAATCAGCCACTAATTTTATTTTTAGGAAACTACATTTACATCCTCTATGACTCATTTAACTTCTAGCTATAAGCAAGCTACTTGAGTCATCCCATCTTTTAAGGGATTTGTTACATGACTCAACACTCACTAACACCTATTTGATTCTCTATCTATTCTCACTAAGAAATAAAATGCTTTTTACATGAGATTTTACAATGCCTTGTTCCTTGGGCTGATGTCTAGACCTAAAGGTCTGATCTTACATTTTGAACTTGACCTTGAAAGCCAATGCTCCTGCATCATAAACCAGTATTGATTCTTGCATTTCAAATCTGGTAAAAGATAATCAATAATTACAAAGTTGAAAATAGTGCCTTTATCTTTTATAAAAGAAAGTCTTATTTATTCTGTGAAGTACAATTTAAAAAAAAAAAAAAAAAATGTTGGATTTGACTTGTTTATATGGTTTTAATTTTAAAATCCCATTCCCTATCTCTTTTTCCATTTCTACTATTGGCTTCAACTGGAATGTGTTAATTGCTATTGTTTTTTCCCAAATCAGTTTTGCCATGCAAAGTTGGCCCAACACCTTTTACTTTAATTGGTTGGTGGGGACAACTATCTTTACCATTTCCAATTTTAGTGGATACTGATAATCTGGTGAGAGGTTGGCCAAGTTTGATAGTTATTAGGTAGCATGTGTGGATCGTGAACAAGAGGTGGAGCCACTCACGGCTCTCTGTGCTTTCCTCCCCTTGAGACACATAGTGACGTGAATGTGATCATCAACTTTAGAAGGTGGTGTATGCTATTTAATTAGAAAATGGATTAAGTCTAGATCAATCACCGCTAAAATCGAACCCAATAACTGCACATACACGTAAGCAATTAAATGACGTGTCTATTTTGAACGGCCCCGCGGCAATGAGGTTGGCCACTGGCCAACCCTAACCTAGCGTTGCCCATGGTTGTTCACGGTCTAGCTATGAAAATGTGGAGGAGTTAGTTTCTTGTTTGATATCCACGCCACTCTTGGCATTATATGAAGTTGGAGCAGGAAGTTGGTCAAATTATTTATGGGAGTATGAAATATTGATTGTGAAATTAATTTAAATTTTTGAACAATATGAAAGCCACAATAAGGCCTCAAACTTTTCCACCAATGACAGTTTAAAAAAATAAGTTATTTTATAGATTAAAAAATAAAAAATTGTATTTATTATGTAAAACATTAGGTTTCCCATGAAAAATTTTTAAGTCAATGAAAATTAATGTCAAATCAATAGCAAACTCATTGCTTTAGTCATACTTTGACGGGGACTAATAAAAATCTCTTCCAATATAGCTCCATCCATAGCTATGTTCTTTCCAAAAAAAAATTAACATTGTTATTAATATATGCTTTAGTCATACTTTGACGGGGACTAATAAAAATCTCTTCCAATATAGCTCCATCCATAGCTATGTTCTTTCCAAAAAAAAATTAACATTGTTATTAATATATAGTTTTTAAAGTTTACATGATAACATAGTTCACAAATGGGAAAACAAAATCTACATTTTCATAAAATTGCAATCCATGCTAATAACTCGATGAAGGAAGACACGGGTGAAAATTTCACTTGATTTTAAAAAGAATAGAGTAGATGTTGCAATGGAGGATGGTGAAAATTCCATGTTCATATATTTCACTTGATTTTAAAAAGAGTAGAATAGATGTTGCAATGGATCATGTTTGATTATCATAAGTAGTGATCATAATCAACATCACAATATATGTATAATTCATTTGATAAAATTGAAAATAAAAAATACAATGATGAAATTTGATTGCACTTCCAAATAGATAATTAAATTAATTGAGTCCGACCTCAATGGGTGAACACATGTCCTTCACTTGATTTATAAAAACCGGAAATAAAATTAAAATGTTGTAATGAAGGATCCATCGTGTTGCAACTTACCATTTCCAAGTTTCCATTCTATTTGATAACCACATGTTAAGTAATAATCATGATCAACATTCCTATATGCAAAAATACAATAAAAAAATGGGGAATGAAAACGTTGCAAAAAAATCCAATGCAATTTCAATAAACAAATATTCAATGGAATTTGATTTTTAATAATAATAAATTAAAACTTAATTGTTATAAAAATATATTTCATAGAAATCTTTAAAAACTAATTAAAGATGTAAGATAGGTCACAATGATTGCATATTCCTATAACCTAACCATTCCAAAGTTTCCACAAATTTATATCTCAATCAACATATATTCCTATAACCTAACCATTCCAAAGTTTCCACCAATTTAAATTTTCAATGAAAATGGTTATCCCTTGTAATCTAATTATTCCAAAATTTTGGTTAATAAAAACTTTGAAAAGTTAATCATAAAATAATTAGTCCAAAGTTTTCATTAATAAAAACTTTGAAAAGTTAATCGTGAAATGAAATGAAAAAGAAATTTTTTTGGCTAGGGTTGGTCTGTGTAAGAAATGAACATGACCTTGAACTGTGACCTCCACCTCGATGTTTGAGGGATAAACCTGGACTGTGTGGAATAAATGAATCTCACCGAAGCATGAATTTTGTGAAAAAATGAAACCATACAATAACGGGTGTCCAAAAGTGTGCAGAGGTAGGACCGACTCACGTAAGAAAGGTAGAGAGGGGATCTAAACATTTATGTTTAAAACCAAATGTGATTGATGCTTTCAAACCCTCAAACTTAACCATAACTGGAATAAGATGAAGTAAATAAATGTTATCATACATCCATGTAACTCTTGATAAAATGAGAAGCAGAGAATACAGAGAAAGAGCAGAGCAGAAAATAGTATTTAGTATATTGAGTATATGAAACGAATAGGCTCATAGTATATTTAGTATATTTAGTATAGAGCTGAGCTAAATAGGCTCAAGCAAATCAAGAAACGAAAGTACAGCTGGCTAGGACAGCTGGCAGTGTACAGTCACACTGTTGAGGTTACATTATATTTAACACTCCCTCTTAAACTCAACAGTTACAAACATCAACACTGATAATGCCCAATTGTTGTCTCTAAAAATCAAAAATGGATTTTCCCAGTGGGTTTGTAAAAATATCTGCGAGTTGATCTCGAGAGCCACATAATTGAAGTGCTATGTCACCATTATTGACAAGCTCACGAATGAAGTGAAATCGAGTGTCAATATGCTTGATTTTCTTGTGAAACACATTATTTTTGGATAGAGAAATTGTTGAGGTGTTATCACAGAAGATAGGAGTTGGCTCATTTTTTGTATGTGACATATCTTTCAATATTCTTCTCAGCCACACAACTTGACAGGAAGTTGAGGTAGTAGCGACATACTCTGCCTCTACATAAGATATTGATACAATTGGTTGCTTCTTTGATGCCCATGAAATCAGGTTCATGCCTAGGTGAAAAACATGTCCTAAGGTGTTTTTCTTATCATCTAGGTTGCCTGCAAAATCATTGTCTGTGTAACCAGAGAGATGATTATCATCAGACTAAGTGTAGCATAAGCCAAAATTGAGAGTTCCTGCAACATATCTCATAATCTTTTTCGCCATCTTCCAGTGAGAATTTTTGGGGGATTCCATAAACCTGGAAACAAGGTTGGCTGCATACATTATGTCAAGCCTAGTTGTTGTAAGATATAACAAACTTCCTACTAAGCTTTTGTACAGGGTAGAATCCATTGTAGGTCATTCATCTTGCTTGCTCAATTTTGTGCCTAGGGGTATAGGAGTTTCTGCTGGATTGCAGTCTTCCATGCAAAATCTTTTGATGATGTCTGTTGCATACTTTTGTTGACATACAAAAATGCCTTTGATTGATTGATCAACCTCAATACCCAAAATATATTTCATTATGCCAAGATCTATCATCTTAAACTCAAATTTCATGGCATGTTTAAAAATCATTAACTCAATATTTCTAGTATATATCATGTCATCAACATATAAACATACAATCAGAATTTTACCTTGTTGATCCATTTTGGTGTATAAAGTTGGCTCATTTGCGCTTCTGCTGAACCCACTTTTGATCAGGTAAGTGTCAATTCTGTTGTACCAAGCTCTTGGAGCTTGTTTTAAGCCATACAAGGCTTTTTTCAACCGATACACTTTGGTTGGCTGCTCTTGGACTTTAAATTCAGGTGGTTGATACACATAGACCTCTTCTTCTAAGATACCATTTAGGAAAGTTGACTTGACATCCATCTAGTATACTTTCCATTTGTGTTGAGTTGTTATGGCTAAGAGAGTCCTTATAGTGTCTAATATTGCTACTGGAGAAAAAGTTTCACCATAATCAGTACCTGGTTGTTGTGAGAATCCTTTGGCGACAAGTCTTGCCTTGTGCTTTTCAATCTACCCCATTTCATTGAGT
The DNA here is from genome assembly GCA_009831015.1 of Picea engelmannii. NCBI lineage: Eukaryota > Viridiplantae > Streptophyta > Pinopsida > Pinales > Pinaceae > Picea > Picea engelmannii. Next base: position 115,083 of record ML810297.1, read on the forward strand.
TTAGTTTTGTAAACCCACTTGACACCAATACTTTTCTTATATCTGGGCAAATCAACAAGATCCCATGTCATGTTCTTCTCAATGGATTCAATCTCTTGGTTCATGGCTTGAACCCAATGTGGCTCCTTAGCTGCTTCTTTAAAAGACATGGGTTGACATGACATTAAAGCAAAAAGGTTGTGATGTTCAATGTCATCCAACCGCTGATGGATTTCTCTCAAACTTCGAGTTCTCTGATTTTGAAGTTCAGAGGATGAGTCTCTGTTGGAAGTTGAGTGATCCTGAGAATTTTCAGATTGTCCTTGTACCTGCAATCTTGGAAGAGCAGGTTGAGGTATTGGTTGTCCTGAATTTTCTGTGTTTTCAGGACTGGGCAGCAATGGATTTTGACTGTCCATTTGTTGATTTTCATATTCGTTCCAGAGTTGATTTTCCAGAAATTTTACATCTCTGTTGAGAATTAGTTTCTTTGAGATTGGATTGTAAAGCCTATAAGATTTTGATGTTTCACTATAGCCAGAAAAGATACATTTCTCACTTCTGTCATCCAGTTTCTTCCTTAATTCGGAAGGTATGTGAGCGTATGCTATGCATCCAAATGTCTTTAGATGAGCAACATTTAGCTTTGTCCCACTCCATGCTTCTTGAGGGACCTTCATCTTTAGACTGGTGGTTGGAGATCTATTCAAGAGATAAGTTGAGCATGCCACTGCTTCAACCCAAAAGGTGTTTGACAAACATTTCTCTTTGAGTAGGCTTCTTGCCATGTTCATTATTGTCTGATTTTTCCTTTCAACCACTCCATTCTGTTGTGGAGTATACCTAGTTGTAGTTTGCATGATGATGCCTCGTGATTTGCAGAAATTTGCAAATTCTTTGGAGATGTATTCTCCTCCTCCATCTGACCTGATTGCTTTCACATATTTGTCACTCTATTTTTCAGCTTCTGCTTTGAATTCTTTGAATTTTGCAAAAGTTTCAGACTTGTGCCTGAGAAAATAGATCCAGATTTTCCTGCTAAAGTCATCAATAAACGTTAGAAAATAAAAGCTACCACCTATTGACTTTGTTTGCATTGGTCCACATAGGTCACTGTGAACAAGTTCGAGATGTTGTTTGGCTTGAGTGGAGGACTGTGGAAAACTAGTTCTCTTATGTTTTCCAAGTATGCAAGACTCACATGGGGGATTTTGGTCTTTGAAGATAGGGAGACCTTTGACCATGGAGTGCTTCTGTAGAAGACTTAGAATCTAAAAGGGTAGATGTCCAAATCTTGTATGCCAAACCATAGTTTCATTGGGGGTGGATTCACTTTGTGCATATGTTTGGATCATATTTGCAGTTATGAGGGTCAGGGGAAACATCCTATTCTGAGTCATGTGGATTTCAGAAATCAATTTTCTGCTGGGGGTTTTATCATATATCCTGCATGATGCTCCCTCAAAAAGTACCTTATAGCCATGTTCAATGCATTGTCCTACACTTAATAGGTTATGTTTCAGATCTGGAACATGGTAGACATTGTTTATGTCTTTCTTTACATTTTGTTTAGTAAGAATAGGTACAGTTCATTTTCCTTGAACTTTGACTAAAGAATCATTTCCAAGTGTAATATCAGAGGAAATTGAAGAATCAATGCATGAAAGTAAATCTTTGTTACCTGTCATGTGATTGCTACATCCACTGTCCAGCAATCAGAGATCTTTATGTTGTTCTTCAGTCTTGTGACATGAGAGAAACATACCTTCTGAGGTTTCTCCTGTATGATTTGAGACATGTGCTCTACCTGAGAGATTTTCTGCTTGCTTCTTCCGGCATTCAGATTCATAGTGTCCAAAATTTTTGCAGTAATAGCATTGTATGATTGATTTGTCATTTGATCTTCTCCCTATGCCTCTTTGAGGCTGGCAATTCTGATTCTGGTTATGTTGTTTGTGACCTTGGAAAGATTGATTCAGGTTCTGTTGTCTGTGACCTCCACTTGAGTGAGGGTTACTTGGACTGCTCCCTCTGCCTTGGTGACATCTGCCTCTTCCTCTGCCTCTCCCTCTGCTGAAAGAGAATTGAGTTTTGAAGGCATTGGCGATTGACTCATCTGTGAGATGCAGTCTAGTCTCGTGTGTCAACAGGGAACCAATTAGTTCATCTGTTGAAAAACATGACAAATCCTTGGATTCAAGGATTGTTGTAATGACCATTTCGAATTTCTTTGTTAAACTTATGAGGACTTTCTCAACAATGCATTAACCAGGGATGGCTTCACTAGTCAATCTGATCTGGTTCACGATTCCCATGATTCTGGTCATAAACTGATCAACATTTTTAGACTCTATCATTCTTAAAGTCTCGAATTGCGTCCTCAAGGTCTGCAGTTTGATTGTTTTGACCCTTTCATTTCCTTGGTAGGTTGTTTTAAGGATGTCCCATGCCTGTTTTGAAGTAACAACGCCTGTGATTTTTGAGAAAATCGAGTCATCCACTGAATTTTGAATCCAAATTTTTTCCTTGTTTTCTCTGTTCCTTTGTGTTGCCTGAGTAGTTCTCTATTGGTTGGTCATGGCAACAAGGTCTGTTGGATCTGGTTCCAGATATCCAAGATCCATTGGATCCCAACACTCTTGTGCTTGCAAGAAGGATCTCATTCAAAGAGACCAAAAATCATAATTCTTTCCAAGAAGAATCGGACCTTGAGTTGGTCCTAAATTGCTAGACGTGGCCATCTTTTAAAAAATTTAAAAAAACAAGAAAGATTGTTAGAAAAATTTGTGTTTACCTGTTTCCTGCACATAAAACCAGGTCTTCAAATTTCTTGCAGTGACTTCGGACCGGAAAACGCGGTGTAGACCGCTTCTTTAGCTTCTATCTGGCTGGACTTGACTATCCGAGTGTGAGATCTACTGATTCAAGGTTCTGAGCTCTGTTCTTTAGCAATTGTAGCAACTGTAGCGATTGTAGGCCCTCCAATGGCGGAATAGGTCCACATGTGAACTCAGTGCGAGCTCCTTCCCCACATGACCAGTACCCGTGACAACTGGCTTAGCCCACAAAGGGCGCGTTGGGTTTCACGACTTCGAGAGTATTGGCCTGTGAGCCACTCTTGACTCTCCAACTCTCGAACTCCGAAAGGGGCTTAATGAGCCCTCAACTCCTCTCGTATCCATCCTCCACACAACCACGACGCTATGACCACAATCCACTTTTCGGGATTTCACGGTTTGCGAAGTTGCGATGCAAATCGAACCTTTCCTCCTTGGAATCCCAAAATCTGAAATTCCGATCTATCCTCTGTTGCGGATCGACAGTCCAGATCCTTTTGGGATTTCATGAATCGAGATTTTGCGACCCTTGAACTCTCATCACGGTGTTCTCCAAACCTCGAATTTCGAAATGCCGAAATTTTGGAGCCTCCCAAATCAATGGTTCATGCTCCTCCTAATCTGATGGCTCAGATCACGTCGGAGTTTCGCATATCGCGAGTTCACTGAACTCTCACCTCTAATTTCCCGATTTTCGAAATCGCGATAGCGCTTGGATCTGTTGCCACCTGTCCTCTGAGATGGATGATCCTAATTCTTTCACGAAATGTTCTTTCGCGATTTTGGCCCAATCTTCACCTTCGTTCTCCCGGTGCCAAAAACGTCGATGGCTTCCGGATCTTCGCCACCTGTCACTCCAGATCCAATGGTTGGAGTGATTTCGTGATTTCAAAATTTCGCGTATCAGGGTATGGAGTGTAGTCTCCTCTGCTCATCCAACTCTCGATTCTCAATTTCCTGATAGCATCAGATCGATGGCTCACGATCTTTCTCGATTCAACGGCTCAGATCGAGTCGTGTTTTCACTATTTGCGAATTCTTACCACAGTGTGCTCTGACCTTTGCTCCCTGCGAGTCAGCGAAATGTCGAGATCTCGCCATGTGTCCTCCTTGATGGACGGTCCCAAAGATTTCGGGATTTCGTGACTTGGCAAGTCGGTTTTTCTCCTGTGCGCTCCAAAGGACTCAGCCTCGTGCACTTTCTCCCGGATCCAACGGCTATCAGTCCTCTACGCTAGATCTAATGACTGAAAAACTTTTGCCTTTTCTGCGCGCTCCTCGTGCTTTCTGAACTCGATTGATTGCTCAGATTTGTTCGCATGGATGATTTAACAGCTGTGTTTGCTTGTCCTTTGCTGCTTTGGTGTGTTCTTTGCTACTTCTGTAAAGAGTTTCTCCTGAAGAAGGAAATTCGTGAATCTTTCACGAATCTATAAATGCTCACGATTCTTTCAAGCATATTGCGCTCTGCTTCCTCGTGTTTGCTTTCTGCAGTGATCTTTAGAGCGTATTTTGGACTGCGCGTTGTTCTCCAAGCTCTGTGAAGAATCTTGCGTCCTATGCTCTTGTTGACAGTTTAATCGCTTCACTACTTAGGATCGGGCTGCTCTCCAGTCTGTGTGAAGAGGCTTACGTCTGAAGCTCTGATACCATGATAAAATGAGAAGCAGAGAATACAGAGAAAGAGCAGAGCAGAAAATAGTATTCAGTATGTTGAGTATATGAGGAAAAGAGTACATTGAGAAAAGGGAAAAGAGCTGAGCTAAATAGGCTCAAGCAAATCAAGAAACGAAAGTACAGTTGGCCAGGACAACTGGCAGTGTACAATGACACTATTGAGGTTAAATTATATTTAACAACTTTGACAGTTAAAAGAATGCTCGACAAGGCATTTTTTCTCTTAAGTTTTAGGCATTACATTATGCCCTGAAACTAAATCACTCACCCACTCATTCTTGCTAATTGTTTGGTCCAATGAGATTTATCTACTTAATCTTTACATTGTAGAAGAACCTAAAAGCCCTCACCCACCCATTCTTACTCCTTCACAACAATTCCACAGGAGAAAGAAAAACCTTCGCAAATTGCAAACCATTTAACAAAGTGTCACGAAACAATATTTAAAAACAATAAGAAACCAGGGGAGCTGCGAAGCAGCGAGCCCTTGCCTTAAGTTGTAGTTTAGCTGAAGGATTGTCTTGGAGTGAGTTTATCGATAGCTTGAAAAGTAGATTGTGACCCGTTGCAGGTAGTTTAGACTTGGATATGTTTCAACCAAAGCATATTACAGTTTTCATAATTAATACATTAACTACTTAATTACTTACGGTGAGAAATTTGTTATGTAAATTTCAAGTATTCGGCATTTATTGCATCCTGTAATCTATCAAATAATTAACTTTTGAGAAGAACAGTTTATAGTGTCAGTATATGTCCTAAAACGACATTAAAAGAAGTGACACTAGTCTAGATCAACGCATTAACCCTTGCAAATAACCAGTTCCAAAGTCTTGTTCCAGCCTTGAAAATAGATCAAATGTTTTCTCCTGCACATGCAATCACCATCGCCATCACCAACATATAAAACGTTCTTGCTACATACCAAGATTATGTATTGAAGCTGTCATTTCTTTGAGATAGCCAATAACTTCAGGAATCTAAAAATGATATGAGTATAACTGAAAACTAAATATAAGAGAAAAAAATCAATGGATATGGGCATTAGAACCCAAGGTTATTTGCAATATGGATATGGGAAAAAATGTCTATAATTTGTTTGATTTGAATAAGAAATTTGAATTGAATTTTTTAATGTTTTGAATTATGGAAAATGTATTTAAAAAACAAATTATATCTGTGTTTTTCCAAGTGATTAACTTGTAAGACTACCTTGAGAGCTTGCCAGGAACATACATACAGAGTTATTTCTGAGCAAACCGAGAGTGCTACTCTTTCATGATATTCTTCTTTGACGGCTGAATTTTAAAAGCTTGCAGAGCAACAGATTTGACATTTCTTCCAGCTCGCATCTTGCTGAAGTCTCTTCCTCTACTATTCATGTATTTGTTTCAAATCCCGTCAGTGTTCGGCCACTGATGTACATTAAATCTGGTGATAAGACTCGGCGTGCATACAACTAAATCATCCAACAATTCAGAGTATACACTTCAAAATAAAAATACCGAAACAGAAACCAGTACAAAAGTCAAAAGTTTTCATTCTAAACCGACCCATTAAATGACACTAAAACCAAAAGCACAAACATAGATTTGAAGGCTCAGATCTTCCTATCAAAAGTCGATCAGCAAAGTGGAAAAGCCACGTTATTATGTTTGTCTTTGAAATTACATCACCGCCCACATCCAAAATCAACCTACCCAAAAGGTATATAAACCTGTCCCTACCTTGTACCTGTGCCTACCTCGTTAGATGAAATGAAATAAACTTGAAAGTACAACGAAGAGGAAGCCACATGGCAAATATGCCTTCATGCTTGTGGCCAACGTGGTTACAGGAGATATGGCTCAGCCATGCATCTGCCACATGCTCAGACTACGTTGATCTCAACCCTTAATTTCATTACATTGATCTCCACGCCAATCTCCACGTTTGAGTCATTGTAGGGAGAAGTTATTAGCTATAAGAGATATAGACCAAGGAGAACCACAGTCCAAATCTATATTTTCTGGAGCCTTGTTCATTTCAGGTTGCCCCCGCCCTTAGGCAGTCCGTTCCCCTTGCTTCGCCAATCCGTCCCCTCTGCCCCTTGGGCAGTCCGTTTCCCTGTCCCTTCCCCAGGTAGGTTTGAGTGAGCTTCCCTGTGGCTGTCCGTTTTCCAGGACTATGGCAATGACAACTGGGTATCGACAACGACCTTCATTCAAAGACTAGCGACTATCAGCAGCACTGACCATCAGGCAAAGAGAACCACCGGCTATCAGCTATGACTACCGGCAATGATCGACTATGATCCCATGACTTTTCCAGCCCAGCAGCCAAGCCGAATAGCATGACTTTTCCAGCCCAGCAGCCAAGCCGAGTAGCGGAGTAGCCCAGTTGGAGGGCCGTTTGGGGTGAACATATCATTTTGATACTAGTTCAAGGGTGGCGTGGTCGCTGAAAGGTAGTGGTCCAAGAGGATGGTAAATTTAAGAGGGGAAACATGGCGTATAC
>ML810297.1:129474-140484 GCA_009831015.1 Picea engelmannii
ATTAATATTTTTATTATAATTATAATTGATTATTAAGTTAGTGAAATTAATTGTTCCTATTAATATTTTTATTATAATTATTATTGATTATTATTATAACTATATTTAGTATCATTATAATATAATATTGATATTAATATTCAATAGTGAAATTAATTATTACTATTAATTTTTTCATTAGAAATATAATTGATTATTAATATTACTATATTTATTATGATGGTAATTTATTATTCATATTAATATTCGTTATCTTAATATGGAAACGAATGTATGCATGGAACCTCTAAGTTGAAACCCAATTAGACAATATTTAATCTTGCTTTCCATTTTACTTTAACCTAGAAAATAAGTGGTTGACATGAAATGTTTAAATATGCATTCCATAATAAAACATTTAATACTTTATATACTGTATAAAGTATTAAATATTTTGCTGCAAAATACATAATATTCAATATGAAAATGTTTTCACATAGAATCCTGTCAGTATTGATAGCCCAGCATGGTACGCAAATCCTGTCAGTATTGATGGCCATGAATGATAGGTAAATTGATAGCAGACCTAGAGTCGTAGGCCTACCATAAACCATGTCCTTGCAACTATGTACTTAGAACCATACATCCCTTTCATCATAGCCCCAATATGGAGTTTGGATGTGTAGTCCAACACCTTTCAATTTACTAATGTTTTGTTTCTAAATACAGAGGTTACTACTCTCAGTCAAACTGAATGTATCTTTATTGTTCTTGTGTATTCTTCTCGTTTCAACGTCCTATGGATTACAACCATCAGATTTCCTCTGAGAAGCTATAATTTAACTCCAACATATTCATGAGGTCTTCATTTTAGGAAAAATACTATCAATAGACAGGCCGAATGTTCCAAAGATCATTTCCAGTAATTCCAGGAAGATGAACCTGTTGGCATCGATTCAATCTCAACTTCCAGTCATCCTCAACAATTCCTAGCAACACAGATTCACATATGCACTACAGGAACTTCGAATCCACCTGCTCTTTTATTTAATTCTGGTCTTGGAACATTGAACCTGCATTTCAATTGCACCCACAACCTCAGTGCTCCTGGCATTATTCTTCTTCCTTCAAAACTCCTTGTAACGCCTTCAACACGGGTTCAAATCTCCCTTACAACCTTTCAGCCAACCCTGTGGTCAAATCGACATTTAAGTAGCAATTTCTTACTTAAGATTCAACCATATGTCGATCACCTCATTGTTAGCATGCACATGGGTATTCATGCTCAACCATTGTGTCTTGTAGCTACTAAAGCATTGAGATTAGATCTCCTCTCATCAAATTTCTATTGCAAAGCGCACTTCAACTAGATTCACTAACATTAATGCTATACACGCCTTCTATAACTCCTTAAATCAATTCAGGATCAAACTCTTTGGAGAGCTCCTATTAAAATTCCCCCAAGATTGGAAACTTTGATACTAAGGAATTTATGCCAGTTCTCTTTCCTTTGACAATCCCCCAAAGGGAAAATGCCCTACAAATAGGGTTCTGCAAAATTAGATGAGTTTACCAAAACAAATACACATCGCATCCAATATTCACAATATGCACAACATTAGCACACAGTAGTAACCAAATCCTATTTCCATTAATAAGAAATGAAACTGACCATGTATAAAAAATAACCCTCGCCTAGTTTATATGGCATGATTTAATATTTCTTGGCCATCTTCTCTCCCTCTCAGTCACTCGTGGGCTCCCCTTTCTACTCGATTGTTTCCAAAGCCTTACAAATATGAGCTTATCCAGCTCTTCAACAGACTCCCACAAATCAGCCACTAATTCTATTTTTAGGAAACTACATTTACATCCTCTATGACTCATTTAATTGCTAACTATAAGCAAGCTACTTGAGTCATCCCATCTTTTAAGGGATTTGTTACATGACTCAACACTCACTAACACCTATTAGATTCTCTATCTATGCTCACTAAGAAATAAAATGCTTTTTACATGAGATTTTACAATGCCTTGTTACAATAGGCCCCTCCTTGGGCTGATGTCTAGACCTAAAGGTCCGATCTTACATTTTGAACTTGACCTTGAAAGCCAATGCTCCTGCATCATAAACCAGTATTGATTCTTGCATTTCAAATATGGTAAAAGATAATCAATAATTACGAAGTTGAAAATAGTGCCTTTATCTTTTATAAAAGAAAGTCTTATTTATTCTGTGAAGTACAATTTTTAAAAAATAATAATAAATGATGGATTTGAACTGTTTATATGGTTTTAATTTTAAAATCCCATTCCCTATCTCTTTTTCCATTTCCACTATTGGCTTCAACTGAAATGTGTTAATTGCTATTGTTTTTTCCCAAATCAGTTTTTCCATGCAAAGTTGGCCCAACACCTTTTACTTTAATTGGTCGATGGGGACAACTATCTTTACCATTTCCAATTTTAGTGGATGTTGATAATCTGGTGAGCAGTTGGCCAAGTTTGATAGTTATTAGGTAGCATGTGTGGATCATGAACAAGAGGTGGAGCCACTCACAACTCTCTGTGCTTTCCTCCCCTTGAGACGCACAGTGACGTGAATGTGATCGTCAACTTTAGAAGGTGGTGTATGCTATTTAATTAGAAAATGGATTAAGTCTAGATCAATCACCGCTAAAATCAAACCCAATAACTGCACAGACACGTAAGCAATTAAAGGACGTGTCTATTTTGAACGGCCCCGCGACAATGAGGTTGGCCACTGGCCAACCCTAACCTGGCGGTGCCCGTGGTTGTTCACGGTCTAGCTATGAAAATGTGGAGGAGTTAGTTTCTTGCTTGATATCCACGCCACTCTTGGCGTTATATGAAGTTGGAGCAAGAAGTTGATCAAATTATTTATGGGAGTATGAAATATTGATTGTGAAATTAATTTAAATTTTTGAACAACATGAAAGTCACAATAAGACCTCAAACTTTTCAACCAATGACAGTTTAAAAAAATAAGTTATTTTATAGATTAAAAAATAAAAAATTGTATTTATTATGTAAAACATTAGGTTTCCCATGAAAATTTTTTAAGTCAATAAAAATTAATGTCAAATCAATAACAAACGCATTACTTTAGTCATGCTTTGGCGAGAACTAATAAGAATCTCTTCCAATATAGCTTCGTCCATAACTATGTTCTTTCCCAAAATAAAATTAACATTGTTATTAATATATAGTTTTTAAAGTTTACATGATAACATAGTTCACAAATGGTAAAACAAAATCTACATTTTCATAAAATTGCAATCCATGCTAATAACTCGATGAAGGAAGACACGGGTGAAAATTTCACTTGATTTTAAAAAGAATAGAGTAGATGTTGCAATGGAGGATGGTGAAAATTCCATGTTCATATATTTCACTTGATTTTAAAAAGAGTAGAATAGATGTTGCAATGGATCATGTTTGATTATCATAAGTAGCGATCATAATCAACATCACAATATATGTATAATTCATTTGATAAAATTGAAAATAAAAAATACAATAATGAAATTTGAATGCACTTCCAAAAAGATCATTAAATTAATTGAGTCCGACTTCAATGGGTGAACACATGTCCTTCACTTGATCTATAAAAACCGGAAATAAAATTAAAATGTTGTAATGAAGGATGCATCGTGTTGCAACTTACCATTTCCAAGTTTCCATTTTATTTAATAACCACATGTTAAGTAATAATCATGATCAACATTCCTATATGCAAAAATACAATTAAAAAAATGGGGGAATGAAAACGTTGCAAAAAAATCGAGTGCAATTTCAATAAACAAATATTCAATGGAATTTGATTTTTAATAAGAAAAAATTAAAACTTAATTGTTATAAAAATATATTTCATAGAAATATTTAAAAACTAATTAAAGATGTAAGATAGGTAACAATGATTGCATATTCCTATAACCTAACCATTCTAAAGTTTCCACAAATTTATATCTCAATCAACATATACTCCTATAACCTAACCATTCCAAAGTTTCCACCAATTTAAATTTTCAATGAAAATGGTTATCCCTGGTAATTTAATTATTCCAAAATTTTGGTTAATAAAAACTTTGAAAAGTTAATCATGAAATAATTAGTTCAAAGTTTTCATTAATAAAAACTTTGAAAAGATAATTGTGAAATGAAATGAAAAAGAAAAAATCTTGGCTAGGGTTGGTCTGTGTAAGAAATGAACATGAACTTGAACTATGACCTCCACCTCGATGTTTGAGGGATGAACTTGGACTGTGTGGAATAAATGAATCTCACCGAAGCATGAATTTTGTGAAAAAATGAAACCATACAATAACGGGTGTCCAAAAGTGTGTAGAGGTAGGACCGACTCTCGTAAGAAAGGTAGAGAGGGGATCTAAACACTTATGTTTAAAACCAAATGTGATTGATGCTTTCAAACCCTCAAACTTAACCATAACTGGAATAAGATGAAGTAAATAAATGTTATCGTACATCCATGTAACTCTTGATAAAATGAGAAGCAGAGAATACAGAGAAAGAGCAGAGTAGAAAATAGTATTCAGTATATTGAGTATATGAGGAAAAAAATACATTGAGAAAAAGGAAAAGAGTTGAGCTAAATAAGCTCAAGCAAGTCAAGAAACGAAAGTACAGCTGGCAGTGTACAGTCACACTGTTGAGGTTACATTATATTTAACACTCCCTCTTAAACTCAACAGTTACAAACATCAACACTGATAATGCCCAATTGTTGTCTCTGAAAATCAAAAACAGATTTTGCCAGTGGCTTTGTAAAAATATCTACAAGTTGATCTCGAGAGCCACATAATTGAAGTACTATGTCACCATTATTGACGAGCTCATGAATGAAGTGAAATCGAGTGTCAATATGCTTGATTTTCTTGTGAAACACATTATTTTTGGATAGAGCAATTGTTGAGGTGTTATCACAGAAGATAGGAATTGGCTCATTTTATGTATGTGACATATCTTTCAATATTCTTCTCAGACACACAGCTTGATAGGAAGTTGAGGTAGCAACGACATACTCTGCCTTTGCAAAAGATATTGATACAATTGGTTGCTTCTTTGATGCCCATGAAATCAGGTTCATGCCCAGGTGAAAAGCATGTCCTGAGGTGCTTTTCCTGTCATCTAGGCTGCCTGCAAAATCACTGTCTATGTAACCAGAGAGATGATTATCATCAGACTGAGTGTACCATAAGCCAAAATTGAGAGTTCCTGCAACATATCTCAGAATATTTTTTGCCATCTTCCAGTGAGAATCTTTGGGGGATTCCATAAACCTGGAAACAAGGTTGGCTGCATACATTATGTCAAGCCTAATTGATGTAAGATATAACAAACTTCCTACTAAGATTTTGTACAGGGTAGAATCCACTGTAGGTCATTCATCTTGCTTGCTCAATTTTGTGCCTAGGGGAATAGGACTTTCTGTTGGATTGCAGTCTTCCATGTGAAATCTTTTGATGATGTTTGTTGCATACTTTTGTTGACAGGCAAAAATGCCTTTGATTGATTGATCAACCTCAATACCCAAAATATATTTCATTATGCCAAGATCTTTCATCTCAAACTCAAATTTCATGGCATGTTTAAAAATCATTAACTCAATATTTCTAGTATATATCATGTCATCAACATATAAACATACAATCAGAATTTTACTGTGCTGATCCATTTTGGTGTATAAAGTTGGCTCATTTGGGCTTCTGCTGAAACCACTTCTAATCAGGTAAGTGTCAATTCTGTTGTACCAAGCTCTTGGAGCTTGTTTTAAGCCATACAAGGCTTTCTTCAACCAATACACTTTGGCTGGCTGCTCTTGGACTTTAAATCCAAGTGGTTGATCCACATAGACCTCTTCTTCTAAGATACCATTTAGGAAAGTTGACTTGACATCCATCTAGTATACTTGCCATTTGTGTTGAGTTGTTATGGCTAAGAGAGTCCTTATAGTGTCTAATCTTTCTACTGGAGCAAAAGTTTCACCATAATCAGTACCTGGTTGTTGTGAGAATCCTTTGGCAACAAGTCTTGCCTTGTGCTTTTCAATCTGCCCCTTTTCATTGAGTTTAGTTGTAAACCCACTTGACACCAATACTTTTCTTGTGTCTGGGAAAATCAACAAGATCCTATGTCTTGTTCTTCTCAATGGATTCAATCTCTTGGTTCATGGCTTGAACCCAATGTGGCTCCTTAGCTGCTTCTTTAAAAGACATGGGTTGACATGACATTAAAGCAAAAAGGTTGTGATGTTCAATGTCATCCAACTGATGATGGATTTCTCTCAAACTTTGAGTTCTCTGATTTTGAAGTTCAGAGGATGAGTCTCTGTTGGAAGTTGAGTGATCCTGAGAATTTTCAGATTGTCCTTGTACCTGCAATCTTGGAAGAGCAGGTTGAGGTATTGGCTGTCCTGAATTTTCTGCGTTTTCAGGACTGGGCAATAATGGATTTTGACTGTCCATTTGTTGATTTTCAGATTCGTTCCAGAGTTGATTTTCCAGAAATTTTACATCTCTGTTGAGAATTAGTTTCTTTGAGATTGGATTGTAAAGCCTATAAGATTTTGATGTTTCACTATAGCCAGTAAAGATACATTTCTCACTTTTGTCATCCAGATTCTTCCTTAATTCGGAAGGTATGTGAGTGTATGCTATGCATCCAAATGTCCTTAGATGAGAAACATTTAGCTTTGTCCCACTCCATGCTTCTTGAGGGACCTTCATCTTTAGACTAGTGGTTGGAGATCTATTCAAGAGATAAGTTGAGCATGCCACTGCTTCAGCCCAAAAGGTGTTTGACAAACATTTCTCTTTGAGTAGGCTTCTTGCCATGTTCATTATTGTCTGATTTTTCCTTTCATCCACTCCATTCTGTTGTGGAGTATACGTAGCTGTAGTTTGCATGATCATGCCTTGTGATTTGCAGAAATTTGCAAATTCTTTGGAGATGTATTCTCCTCCTCCATCTGACCTGATTGCTTTCACATACTTGTCACTCTGTTTTTCAGCTTCTGCTTTGAATTCTTTGAATTTTGCAAAAGTTTCAGACTTGTGTCTGAGAAAATAGATCCAGATTTTCCTGCTAAAGTCATCAATAAACGTTAGAAAATAAAAGCTACCACCTATTGACTCTGTTTTCATTGGTCCACATAGGTCAGTGTGAACAAGTTCGAGATGTTGTTTGGCTTGAGTGGAGGACTGTGGAAAACTAGTTCTCTTAGGTTTTCCAAGTATGCAAGACTCACATGGGGGATTTTGCTCTTTGAAGATAGGGAGACCTTTGACCATGGAGTGCTTCTGTAGAAGACTTAGAATATGAAAGGGTAGATGTCCAAATCTTGTATGCCAAACCATAGTTTCATTGGGGGTGGATGCACTTTGTGCATATGTTTGGATCATATTTGCAGTTCTGAGGGTCAGGGGAAACATCCTATTCTAAGTCATGTGGATTTCAGAAATCAATTTTTTGCTGGGGGTTTTATCATATATCCTGCATGATGCTCCCTCAAAAAGTACCTTATAGCCATGTTCAATGCACTGTCCTACACTTAATAGGTTATGTTTCAGATCTGGAACATGGTAGACATTGTTTATGTCTTTCTTTACATTTTGTTTAGTAAGAATAGGTACAATTCATTTTCCTTGAACTTTGACTAAAGAATCATTTCCAAGTGTAATATCAAAGGAAATTAAAGAATCAATGCATGAAAGTAAATATTTGTTACATGTCATGTGATTGTTGCATCCACTGTCTAGCAACCAGAGATCTCTATGTTGTTCTTCAGTCTTGTGACATGAGAGAAACATACCTTCTGAGGTTTCTCCTGTATGATTTGAGACATGTGCTCTGCCTGAGAGATGATCTGCTTGCTTCTTCCGGCATTTAGATTCATAGTGTCCAAATTTTTTGCAGTAATAGCATTGTATGATTGATTTGTCATTTGATCTTCTCCTTATGCCTCTTTGAGGCTGGCAATTCTGATTTTGGTTATGTTGTCTGTGACCTTGGAAAGATTGATTCAGGTTCTGTCGTCTATGACCTCCACTTGAGTGAGGGTTACTTGGACTGCTCCCTCTGCCTTGGTGACATATGCCTCTTCCTCTGCCTCTCCCTCTGCTGAAAGAGAATTGAGTTTTGAAGGCATTGGCGATTGACTCATCTGTGAGATGCTGTCTAGTCTCGTGTGTCAATAGGGAACCAATTAGTTCATCTGTTGAAAAACGTGACAGATCCTTGGATTCAAGGATTGTTGCAACGACCATTTCGAATTTCTTTGTTAAACTTCTGAGGACTTTCTCAACAATGCATTAATCAGGAATGGCTTCACCAATCAATCTGATCTGGTTCATGATTCCCATGACTCTGGTCATAAACTGATCAACATTTTTAGACTCTATCATTCTTAAAGTCTCAAATTGCGTCCTCAAGGTCTGTAGTTTGATTGTTTTGACCCTGTCATTTCCTTGGTAGGTTGCTTTAAGGATGTCCCATGCTTGTTTTGAAGTAACAACGCCTGTGATTTTTGAGAAAATCAAGTCATCCACTGAATTTTGAATCCAGAATTTTGCCTTGTTTTCTCTGTTCCTTTGTGTTGCCTGAGCAGTTCTCTGTTGGTTGGTCATGGAAGTAAGGTCTGTTGGATCTGGTTCCACATATCCAAGATCCACTGGACCCCAACACTCTTGTGCTTGCAAGAAGGATCTTATTCAAAGAGACCAAAAATCATAATTCTTTCCGAGAAGAATCGGACCTTGAGTTGGTCCTAAATTGCTAGACGTGGCCATCTTTTAAAAAAATTAACAAAACAAGAAAGATTGTTAGAAAATTTTGTGTTTACCTGTTTCCTGCGCATAAAACCAGGTATTTGAATTTCTTGCAGTGACTTGACCGAAAAACACGGTGTAGACCACTTCTTTAGCTTCTATCTGGTTGGATTTGACTATCTGAGCATGAGATCTATTGATTCAGGGTTTTGAGCTATGTTCTTTAGCAACTGTAGCAACTGTAGCGATTGTGTAATGATCCCAAGCCAAATTCTTTCTTGGAATCACTAACTACTACTAATTTATTGAGTTATTAAGTGTGTATAAGACTCATCAACACATGGAGATCACAATATATTCAAGATGTAGAAGCACAAGCAAAGATCTGACCTTTTTATTATGAGCAATGTAAGATCAATACAATAGATGGTCGATCTGGCATAAACCTCAGATGGCCATACAAGCCATAGATATGAGTTGCTACAAAATGCTCCCGACAATACAAAATAAGCCTCCAAAGGTTGGATATACAATGAAGACTGAATCAAGAAGATCTGAGCCGTACTAATGCTCAACCTCCAAGATGGAAAGTGCCACGTCCTGCTAGAATGATGAAGCCCTCAATAATTCTGCCCTGCTACCAAAAGTGTCCAATCATCCCGAGAAATATGCCAAATGATATATCGGGCAACTGTAAGGACAACCCAGATGTCCAAATTCCCAAATCCACTCTCAAACCCCGTAGATCTGAATTCCTCCACTGAATGGTGCGCCCCACTGGATGAATGAAACCCTAGCTGGTTCGGCCTTGATGAAGGAGGCCTCCAAATGCTCCGAAACTCTCCAAGAATATAGATCGGGCTATGCAAATCCCGTGGGAGAAGTTTCAGACTCAAATCTCAAGCATATCTCCCTAGATCTGAGTTTTACTGAATCACAAGACGTCCCCTATGGCTCCAAGATGTCCCAATCTGCAGACAAATGTAGAATGATGATAACCCTCCATAAAATCCCTCAAACTGATGGTCCTTCCCCTGCAAACAAAACCCAACTGTCGGAATGGCCCCAGGCCCTCAGGATAAGCTGGATCGAACCTCCCTCTAGATGATGGTGCGCCCTTGCTGGAAACACAAGAACAGTACGGCCTGCTACCTTCTAAAGCGCTAGATGGAGATGGGTTGAGATGGGTTGAGAAGGTGAGTGGATATTTCACCACTGAGTTGCTCACAAGGGTTTGTACAGCAAAACCCCCAAACTGAATGCTCAAGAGCAATAGCAAATGATAATCCAAAACCAGAATGATTAATAGGTGCGCCCCAGCCTCTTACTTATACTTTTCCTTCTAATTCTTTGTTGAGTTAGGTTAACTCCCAGGGTTAACCTTCTATTCTTTTGTTGAGTTATCTTTTACTCCTTTATCCTTTTCCTTTCTTAAGTCAACTTAAAAATATAACTTTTAACTTCTTGACTTTCCCCCCCCTCAGTGTGAGACTATGAACTAGTGGGGGTTCCCAGGCCACTGAGTCTCCTCATCACCTCTCTAAGAGGTGGGGGACATTACAGTCTCCCCTGCTTGAAATTGCTTGTCCTCAAGCAATTACAAACATGCTTCTCTAACCACGTGTTCCTGCTCCCAAGTGGCATCCTCAATGGGTAAATCCTTCCACCTAATCAGATACTCCTTGATGCTTCGGTTTCGGAGCCTCTTCTCTCTAACTTCTAACTCCTCCTATGGAATCAAAACAAGTTGTCCCTCCTCATCCATGGGAGGTAATGCCTCAATAGTCTTAACGTGTTGACCGAGGGCTTTCTTAAGGCACGAGACATGGAAGACGTTGTGAATTTTTCTACCCTGTGGAAGCTCCAGCTCATAAGCTACTACCCCTATCCTCTTTCTGACTCTGTAAGGTCCAAAGAAATGTGGCTGCAGTTTCTCCGCTCCGCTTCTTTTAATGGAGGCCTGCCTGTATGGTTGCAACCTCAAATAGACTAAATCGTCAACCTCAAAGGTACGATCAACTCTGTGCTTGTCTTCTTGGACCTTTTGTTGGTTTTGTGCCCTCTATAAATGATCCTTCAATTCCCTGAGAATGTCTTGGCTCTGCTGTATCCAATCCTGTACCATCGGAGCCCTGTTGTCACCAAATGCAATCTCCACAAATGATAAAGGATCATAGCTATATAAATCTCTGAAGGGTGACATGCCAATGGACATATGTTGGGT
>ML810297.1:158504-172291 GCA_009831015.1 Picea engelmannii
ATCATCTTGTACTTGAACATTTAAGTGGGGTAAAAGGAGGTTTCCCCCTCGAAGAGGCTTATTATCTGAAATTATCTCTTTTTCAAGGCGTTGAGTAATTTTCCTGAGGTTTTTCTATGCTATATTGATGTTTGGTTCTTAACGGACATGGGAAGCCACTCATGGTTTAAGTAAAAAAATTCTTCAAAAAATGCCCATTTACAGGGATACCAAAAACTTCAGTATCCTCCAAATCCTGCAAATTGTATGTGTTATTTGAAAAAACCTCAGAAATTTTGAAGGGGCCAATCTATAAGGCCTCAAATTTACCATGCTTTCCTTTATCTTGTTTCGGTGCATCCTACTTGAGTACTAGATCTCCCAGCTGGAAATCCTTTTTGTTTACCTTCTTGTCAAAGGCCTGCTTGATCTTTTGTTGATGGTCACGTGCTTTGTCCAGTAGTTGCTCCCTAGTCTGTTGCACTTCTACCAACCGATGTATTCTTCTAATCATATCATTTGGTTCTCCCTGGTAGTCTTGGAAGAATTTTTCCACAGGTAAGGCGAGTTGAGAAGGAAATATGGCCTCAAATCCATACACAAGCTAGAAAGGAGAGACACCAATAGATCTCTTTGTTTTCACTTGATCAACCCATAAAGCAAATTTAAGCTTTGAATCCCATGCTTTCTTATTGTCCTCTAACAGTATTTTGATGATCTTAATAAGTCTCTTGTTAGAGGACTCTGCTAGTCCATTTCCTTGGGGGTAGTAAGGAGTAGAGTGAATCAATGTGATTCAAAACTATTCACAAAACTTAATCAGTGGTTCAGCCTTAAAAGATGAAGCATTATCAGTGACAATTCTGTCTGGACAACCAAATCTTGCCACAATATCCTCAAGAAAACCAATGATTACTTTGTGGGAAGCATTTCTTGTGGGGATAGCTTCTATCCACTTAGTAAATTATTCTATGGTAGTTAATATCCATCTATGTTGACCACTTGAAGCAGGTTGGATTTCCCCAATAAAATCTAGGCCCCATTGTTGAAAAGGTCCTGAAGCTACCACAGGCTTTAATGGCAAAGACTTGAGTTGTAGCTTTCCAGAGAACTTATGACACTTAACGCAAGCCCTGATTTTAGAACAAACATTAGTGAAGAGGCTAGGCCAAAAATATCTAGTCCTGAGAATCTTGTAGGCTATGGTTCTCCAGAAGTGATGCCCCCCACATAAATTGTCATGAAAATCATACATGATCTTTTGGGCTTCCTGTGGGTCTATACACCTCAATAGCACTCCTAAAGGGTCTTTCCAATATAAGACTTGATCAATTAGACAATATTTAATTGATTTGAGCTTTAAATATCTTACCTTTCTCTTTTTCATGCCATCAGGAGGCTGCAACTTCTGTAGGAAAAATATAATGTCCTTGTACCAAGTGCATCCTTCCAATGGGGGTGTGACTTGAGGATCTTCATCAGACAACCCAACTTGTTGATTCTCTGAATAAATGTTGATGAAATTGACCCCCGAGGATTTTTAATTAGATTCGGCCAGCAAACTAGCTAAACCTTGGCCTTTAACCAAATTTGGTGGGCTTTATTTCAAGATCAAATTCAAGGATCTTGGCAATCCACTTGCTCCTTCTTCTGTCTAGGATGAATGAGGATCTCCTTCACAGAAGATGAAGGGACATATGCAATGAATTTTGAATGTAGCACATAAACTCTGAAAGCTTTGAGAGCTTTAACCAAATCATAGGCCTATTTTTCCATGATGTCATACTTTATTTCAAAATCTCTTAGTGCCTTGATGAAAAAGGAAATGGGCTTCTCTAACCCTTCAACATTCTTCTGCAATAAAACAACTACTACTGTGTCAGATGAAGCAAACGAGAAAATCAGAAACTCCTTGGAGTAGTTAGGACTGATAAGCACAGGTGCTTCATTCAAGGCCTTCTTTATATGATTGAAAGAATTATGAGCTTAAGAAGTCCACTTGATCTCATTTCCCTTCCTCAGCATGGTTGTGATAAATTTTACCAACTCAACAAAATTTGAAACAAACCTTCTCAGAAAATAATTTTCCCCAAGAAAGACTGAACTTCTTTCTTGGATCTAGGGAGTGACAAAGTTTGGATAGCTTCTACCCTACTTGAATCAATCCTTACTCCCTCAGCTAACACAATGTGCCCCAATAATTTCCCTTCTTTCATGGCAAATAATGATTTTTTTTGGATTTAGAGAGAGGCCAAATCTTCTACATTTCAAGAAGACTCTTTTTAGATGATCATAATGTTCTTTATCAGATTGTGAGAACACTATTATGTCATCCAAATAAATGACTACAAACTTGTCCTTCTCTCCAATAAAAGCTATGTCCATGGCTCGCTGAAAGGTTTCTCCTGCATTCATCAATACAAAGGGCATATTAGCATACATGAATGTACCCCAAGGAGTGGTGAATGCTTTCTTCTCTCTGTCTTCAGGCAAGACAGAGACTTGATTGTAGCCAAAAAATCCATCAATCATAGACATTATGGATGCCCCTGTCACCCTCTGTAATATGTGTTCCATATTGGGCAAGGGGTAATTGCCTTTCTTAGAGCTTCTGTTCAGATTTCAGAAATCCACACAAAGTCTGGTTTCTCCATTTTTCTTTCTCACTGGGACCAAGTTGGCCACCCATTCATAATACCTCAAAGGAATGATAATTTGGGCATCCAAAAGATTTTTTACTTCTTTCTCCATAATGGGCAGTAGCATAGGATTTATTTGTCCCAACTTCTGCCTAAATGGCTTGGACTCTTCCTTCAATGGGATCTTGTGCTCAATGATATTTGTGTCATATGTCCTGAGATCTTCATATGTCTAGGCAAACACATCAGTGAACTCTTTCAACAACTCAACATATTTGGCCCTTTGCTCTCTTGACAAGATGCTTGACAACTTGACAAATTTGGGATCTTTCTCTGTACCAATATTGTACTTAGTTATATTAGCATAATTAGCTGAGCCTTTAACCTTTACTGCCACATCATTCCCATCGAAAAACCTTTCTAAAGGAACTAGTCCCTTCAGAATGTGGTTGTTAAGCAGCTGAACAATATGGTGATTAACAATTTTATTTAAAAATACATCAGTGTGAGTACTACTTTCAGAATCATGATCTTGATCAATATGTAATGCAGAGAACTCATCAACAGACTCAAGAAACTTTTTGATCTCATTATCATCCTCAAACACCTTCCAATTCTTGACATTGTCAGGTACAAAGGGTCTATATTTCACCCCCTACATCATACTTGAGTTTAGGTGGCAATAGGACTCTGAAATGGCTTGCTGAAACAACCAAAGAATCAACCATGGTATTCTCCTCTCTTGGAATAAATGAAATGTTGAAAGCTAGGAAGAAACTGTCAACTAGGTCCCATACTTCATTTCTGTAAGTCTTAAGACTAGGGTGCTTGGCTTGATAAATATTTTTGATTTGATGAACATTTAGTTCTACATCCCCAAATACTGATAGCTCTTCAATCCCCATGTATTTTGCATCCCTTAAACCCAAAACAAGAGCTTCATACTCTGCCACATTATTTGTAGTTTCAAATTCTAGCTTGTAGGACAAAGGTATAGTCTCTTGACAAGGTGAAACAAATACCACTCCGACACCAACACCTTCCTTAGAAGAGGCTCCATCAAATAACATCTTCCAAACATGGGTAGTTGGAGGAGGGGTTTCACAGGAAGTGATGGACTGTTTTCTGATTTTAAGAGGGTTTTCAGAAGCATCAATGAGCTGCAATAGGCTGGATCCCGAATCAGTGTCAATAGAACAAATAGGATGGTTGGCGGTGTCTGATTCATCACTAATGATGTAGGCCAACTGAGCTTCCCTATAAAGTCTTCTATGCTCACCCCCAAACACAGGAACGATGGCATGTGTGAGGTCCATTTGTAAAGTCCCCCCAAGTCTTTTTATCCAAGATCTTGACAATAGCATGCCAAACTTGGGGGGAACATCATCCACTACAATGTCCATGACCACACTTTTCATGGGCAACTGAAATAAGGTCACAACTAGATCTTTGATGATGCCAAGACACTTCACTTTCCTAGAGTCAAAGGAATATAAGTCATGGTAGGCCTTTGTGATCTCTAATCCAAGTTCATCCATGACTGTTTTGGGCATGAGATTGTGAGATGCCCCTGAGTCTAACAAACAATTATGGAACAATTTATCATGTATGTTCAATAATGTATAGAAGGGAGGGGACACATCATCTCTATCTTATATCAAAGGACCTAAGATGACCGTTGGATTTTCATCTTGCAGATTTACTGAATCAGTGGCTTTTGAAGAGGCTTTAGGCAACAACACTTCAGAAAGACACTCTCTAAATTCTTCAATTTTTATCAGTTCCAAAAATGGTACAGGGATCTTGATTTTTTGGATCTCATTTCCAAAACTGAAGGAAGATGGAGATTTTAGAATCTCCTTGACTTATGGGGTAGGATCCTCAATCAAAACTGGAGGGTTTTGAGCATCTTTTTTCTTGCTGCCAACTGTCACAACCTTGGCAAAATTCTCTGTTTTTTAGGGCTTATCTGAAGCATTAGTCTTTTCCCCCTTCTTTTTAGATCTCAGATTATATTTACTAGGATTCTCTTTTGCCTTCTCTCCCTTACTTAATTCATTTATTTGATTATCCATCAAGGACTCCCCATATGCAAACTTGGTTAAGTGAGGGGATGGAGGGGTGTCACCCAAGCAATGGATCTCAGGATCATCTTCTTCATCCTCTTCATCGTCTTCATCTACAAGTTTGTTTTGTAAAGGGGTTTGGATCCTTTGATCATCTCTTCCTTTGTTTCTGGGCTCTCTTGGAAGTACCTGAGGAGCATTATTAGGTCTCCTGAAGGTACCTCTGTTATCACCATTTTGAGTATTTCTATAGGTCTGTATTGCTTCAAGTTTTACCTTCTCCATATCAGTAGAAAGAGATTTTACTAATTTGGTAAGCTCATCATCTTGAGGGTGGGCATTAGAGGAAGAGGTTGAATTTTCATACCTTCCCCTTCTTCTATCATTTTTAGCCTTACTCCTAAGCTCATCAACTGCCATAATATTGGATTCTACTTCAATGGATGCATCTTGCATATGAGCCAAAGAGGTAGCTTTCCTTTCTCTTAACAAGAGGCAAAAATCAGGGTCAAAAGAACTAGAATAAGTAATCTTTGCATAGGTTTATGTAGGCTTAACCTCAGTGGGAATTTTGTTATACATTTTATTAAATCTCTTTGAGAAGTCAGAAACAGATTCCCCTTCCTTTTCCTTCAATGATCCAAACTCTGTAATATAGTAAAGGAAATCCTTTCTACCCCCCCAATTCTTTAAGAAGGTTGCATCTAGGGCTTCAATCCCATCAATAGATCCAGGAGGAAAGTCCCTAAACCACTTCCTAGCCTCACCCTCAAGGCTATGAACAAAAATTCTCATCCATACATCTGCATCCATGATGACATGACAATCTGTAAAATTGTAAAATGATTCAAGGTGTTCGTCTATAGTTATGTATCCCTCGCTTGTGAACTTGGGCAACTTCTTAAGGTAGCCATCCGCTGGGAGGGCATTCAGAGGTTGAGGCAAAACAAGAGAGGCATACCTAGCAACTATTATAGCTTCCATCCTAGTTCTCGGGGGATTGGCTCCTGCCATTGGAGTGTGAACTGGAGGAGAACTAGGAGGAGATGGAGTTCAGACAGGTGAGACTGGGGCTATGCTTTTGGGATAAAAAGGAAAAGGCTGAGCGTTAGGAGATAAAGATGAGGGGATAGAGGTAACAGAGGTTTCCCCTTCAGTAGTGTTGACGGGTGAAATCGATCGTCCGTCAACTGAGAGAGTGGAACCGGTCCGGGGTTGTCTAATAACCCAAGCCGTTTGGGATGAACCACCCTGACGGGTTTAGCGGCTCCGTTGGCCGATCTAAGGTCCTAAGAAAACAAAAAAGAAAACTAATCTACAATAACTAATCTAACTAAAACTAAATAAAACAAACTAATAAACTAATCTAACTAAAACTAACTATTAAACAAACTAAACTAAAACTAATTATTAAACAAACTAAACTAATCTAACTATTATATATATATATAATCTACTAACTACTAATATACTCACTCTAACTAATAAACTATCTAACTACTAACTGAAATATAACTTATTCACAAAATGTACAATATCGACAATTTACAGATTTAAATAAAACCTGAAAAAACTCATTTATATTCTGCCCTAAGACAAATAAAGATGTTTTTGTTGATTTTATAATTTTATGAACATAAATAAAACAGAAAACTAACTAAACTAAAACACTAATCTAAACTACAAATATAACTAACTAAAATACTAATAATATACTAAAGAAATTAACAAAAATAATCACAAACTGACCTGGAGAAATACTCCAGATTTATCCTATGTATGATAATCGTCCTAGCTGATCGAAAGGAGGAAACCCGCTCTGAATTATCCAGAAGCTTCTCGTAAACGATAGTTGCAGTGCTCTTTAAGTTTATTTATAGGACAAACAAGACATAAAAATAACAACAATCTTATAATTTATAAATATTCACAGTTAGATAAACTTGTATGCAAAGATCTATACATAATAGTTCAATTGATGAAGAAGAGAAATCTTCCATTCATTAACTAAACAAAGTAATTATTGTATTTTAGATTAATGAAAGAAATCAAACATGGATCATATTAATTAAATCATATCATTTTTCAAAAGACTATGATAGCTAAAGTAGTCACTAATCAAATGAAAATTGATAAGCATAAACATGAAACAAAAGATTGATATTATGAAAAGCAAAAGTTGTAGCAGAACATCAACTCCTGTCTCAGTTTGTATTAGGAATCCATAGCCTGGTTCTCCCACAAGTGAGGATGATCCTTATTACAAAAAATAATAAGTATTTATAAGTTTTCCACAGGGTAAAACCTCCCTGTGGAAGTTATCAAGCTGTTTACATAAATCTGGGAAGATATCCCCAGTTTCACTAAACTGGGAATCTACAATAAAACTAAACACACAAATATCCCCTAGACTGTCCAGCATATCCCATGCAATTCGAATTTACCTGAAAAGGGTAAAAAATGGACAAGTTAGAAGGATCCTTTATTAATAAAATGATAAAAATCTAACTCTATAGACTAGCTACAGAATCTTGCGATTCTGTAGCTGGTCTAAATAAGACACAGAATCAGCATTAAAATCAATTGAAAATCTTTCAAAGAATTAAATTTAATTAAAATCCAATAGCTATTTGAAAACGAATCATTGAAGTTGAAATTGTTATACCATTCGAAATCAAACATGATCAAAATCAATCAAATGATCATAGAGATACACGTACTCTGTTTCTTTTGTTACCACAAAATCGAACGAACATAATCATAATTAACAGTTGTGAAATCGTTTGATATCAATTTGAAATCGATATAATCAAAACAAATCGGGGGAAATTTTTATATTGCCTTATCAACAGGAGATACGATGGAATCCAAGCAAGATCATTTACAAATCGTTGTAACTGTATTGATAAAGAAAACGATTCATACCACGAAAATCAATTCAAATGAATTCATAACATGATCCGATCGTTTGTTATTACAAATTGGGCAAACAAGATCGATTGACTCTAATCAAAATCGTTCCATTCAACCGAATTTGATAGAGATAAAAAAGTCAATCAATTCGTTTTGCAAATTTAAAATCAAACAGAGCAACATTTATTATACGAATCCAGCAAGCAAATCGAACAACTGGAGTTTAACATAGTCATTGCAAATCATAATCGTTCCATGATTCGGGCGTGAGTATTATTTGCACAGGATTAAATGAGAGCATTGTTTCCATAAAAACAAAGTCGTGTTTTCCAAATCCAAATCGAACAGAGTTGTATTCCAGCTTTGAAAATTATATGACACAACATATTAAAAGATCGTAACAACCAAACTCACGAAATCATTCACCAATCACAACATATGAATCATAACGAAATCAAATCCAAACATGATCGTATTCTAAATTGAGCATGAAAAAGTTCCCGTTCGGAGTGGATACAAAACGAATTGAATTGAAAGAAAACCATTAACTTCGTTAACTCAATCAGACAAACTAACAAATTAAATCCAAACGAAGACCGTTTAAATCCAATAAAAATCTATCAATGGCTATACTGGGAATGATCAAATCATATATCCAAAACGAAATTCCATTCATTTTTAGCAAAGCAAAAAATATACAGGATGAACACATTATGACATAGCCATTTCGAAATATAAACAGAGCTATTCGAAGACCAAATTTCAATCACTATATTACTCATGGTCACTCAAAAAACTAAAACGATATCAAAATCCATACCTGTATGGTGAGTAGATGGCTTAATCATGACAATTTGGAGTTGAAAACGACTGTGGCTGATTCAACATTCTTGAAAATGATAGAGCCGGTTGTCTTTTGCTTCTTATCAGTTGCTTGGAGTTGGTCTCTTTGGCTGGTCAACACTGCAATTTGATCTTCCAGCGATTGAATTTTCGATTGGAGTAGGGGAACATCGATGTAGTATC
The DNA here is from genome assembly GCA_009831015.1 of Picea engelmannii. Lineage (NCBI taxonomy): Eukaryota > Viridiplantae > Streptophyta > Pinopsida > Pinales > Pinaceae > Picea > Picea engelmannii. The sequence goes on from ML810297.1 coordinate 167,128, forward strand.
ATTCCAACCATAAATCACATTGGTCACAGGGCAACTGTGTGGGTTTCGAAAAAGCAGGTGAGGTTTTGGACATATTGCTGAGGGTTTCGTTAGGCAATTTAATACCAGGGTAGCCAGGGTTATTCCTTAGGCAGAGGGGAAGATTCGTCACGAAATCATAAGGTGGTTTGGGGCATAAACCCTGTGAGTAGGGGTACTCACTGGCTAAGAAACGTTCTACGTCAGAGTCCGAATCCTCACTTAGGACGATAGGCTTTGACTCAGCTGAGGGTTTAGGTTTGTTCCTAGCCATTCTCGAAATAAGGCGAGCGTTCTTTTTACCCTTGGCATTAGCAGTAGGGTTTGCCTTAGCCTTTTTTCTCATAGGTTTCTTTATAGCCTCGACCTTCTCAGTTCCAATGTTTGGTAATTTAATAGCAGGGTCAATCGAAGGATTAGGAGAGGGCAATAGGATATGGAAGGGCACGGGTGGCCTGACCTTGGTTTCATTTACCACAGGCTTGTCAACCTGGACAGGGTCTTTATCATCAAAACCATTTCGAGCGATGAAAGCTCTCCAGCTATCACCATGTAAACTCAAGTAATGAACAATGATAAGTTTAATAAGTCCATAGTGGAACAGGCTACTGTCAGCCTTCTCCTTTTTAAACATTTTCGACATTTTATATAGGTTGCGCTGAAAGTAAAAGGGCATATTCAACGGGTATCCCATAAAATTCATTAAGAAACGCTGGTGATAGAGAAACACAAGTCCATATCGACCTTCACAGGTCACGAAATGTTTGACTATCATCAAAGTATCATGCCATCGTGGTTTAAGTGCAGAGATGGGCATACCTCTCTCACACGAGGTGACCTTTCGGGAGACGAACAGTAGTGGCCACAGAACCTCTTCCACTTTTGAATTCTTGAACCAACGCTGGCCCGTGGCAGGTAACCCTGTAGCAGAACTAATAAACTTCTCATTATTTTCCAACTGTATGTCGCCCACCTTGGCTCTACAGCCATCAAAAGTCAGAGCGAATTGTTGTGCCACAATTAGATTAAAACCCTCAAATCGTTGCACGAAGGTGAGCCATCCGTTATCTTCCAAGTCCTTCCGGGCATTGTCGAACATTAACAAGGCTTGGTTGCCGTTTGGCTCGATTCGCACGACTGGTGCCATGGAGTCGAGCACATGGTAAGCCCAGGGTTTGGATCATAGCAAACACAGGAGCAAAATGCAGGAAGGGTTACCCGAGCTAACAGAGGTAAACGGGGATAAGGGATAGGCATAAATGTCATCGTGTGAAGGTGGTGGAGTTTATCTCTACCATGCAAAATAGTTATTGCCAAAGTACAACCGTTGGCTCATAGCTGTTCTACCCATTATTCTATAGTTCAACAATTATGTCACTTGGCTGACCAATGAAAACAGTGGCAAGTGTATAAACCAATGCACGCAATTGAAACATTATGTCATAGTTTTAAACCATCAACATACGATTTGAAACCAATGCCAAATATTTAACCATGCGCCAATGTATTGTAACAACTCATATCAATAGTTTAACCAAGGTGCCAAAGGGTCTTCATATAATCAACATACCAATAGTTATGAAAACATTAACATAGGCATTATATCAAAAGACATATATTAAAGATTTAATCATAACCCCTATGTATTTTCATGAAACCAATGGTCAAGTAGGTCGAATAAAATGCAAATCCAAATGCCAATGCGTTACAAACTCAATGAAACCAAGTCACACAATCAATACAAGAATGTCCAATGAGTATAGTTCGAAAGTTTTGCCAACTGCATAACGATAAGTGAAAAGTAAGTGCAATATGCATATTGACAAGAAGGATCATGACAGTTCAAATAATGATTCCAATGCGACTTCGAAAGACTAAGTTTTCACGCTTACAGTCGTGAAAACAAAACGAAGGTAAATGTGCAAATGTCGCAAAAATAAAAGTGTCGTTTATTTGAAAATTGCGACGAAAAATAGATGTTTGCAACACATTGGTGTAGGCAGCTTATAAAACAGTGAAAAAAGCGGATTGGCTTCCAACAAGTAGCTGCAACAAATATAATAGGAGGAGGAGTTTGAAAGTCTTCTAAGGTCAAAGCTCTCTCCTTCCACTTCAAAAATCCGGGGGAGAAAGGGGTGTCAAAGCTCTCTCCTTCCAAACCAAGAATAGGAGCAGAGAAATCGGCAGGAAAACTCCCAAAACTTAAATTTCTTGAAACTCCATCAGTTTGTATAATAGGAGAATAAAAAAAAATTACTAGAGTTTGTAAAGAGGGATTATGCAAATTATCAAAAAGACTTGTTACAATAGTAGAGGTACCTTTTTGAGTGATCTTTCCCTTTCTGATAATTTCCTCTGGGTCAGCTTCAGACGTTGCTAGAGGCAGCAGTGAAGTGGACCTCGTATGTCTGCCTTTAGGAGCCATAATTGAAATAGTGGAGTCGCCAGGTGCAAGTTGCAATCTTCAATGGTACTGATATCTGATGCACCTTCAGAATCAGAGTTTCTTTGTCATTCTATCCCAGGGAAATGTCTTCAATTTGTTCCCCAACAATGATGCCATAAATGTTAGCACTAGAAGTCACCTTTAGATTGCATTGAAGGTAATCCAAGTACCCATCAGTTTATATGTCACAGGTAATTGAGTTTTGAGTGGTCAAATGGAGAAAACTCAATAATAATAGCATTCTAACTCAGAAATCCGAACTAGCATGCACTAGGTATTGAGGTCTTGAATCAACTTCAGCCAGTAAGTTGGAGTAAGGGTGAGTAGGAGGAAGATTTAGTGAGAAAGGTGTAGAGGTTTGCTATGAACATCGGATTTTCTAGTAGCCTAAGAAGGAAAAATTTAAACATAAGGTCCTCTTGGATTCAAATTTCAAGGAAGTTGAAAGAGATCATAACAGTACTATAATCAAACATTTATCATAATACAATTACAACAATCCATGCGAATCAATCAAACATGAAATCTCTCAGTATCAGAGGCAAATAAGATGGAGTAAGAAAGTTGACTTAGATTAATCTAAATGTCTCAAAAACAAATACATAACTAGAAAACTAGTTGTTCTTAATCAAAATATTACAATAGCAGGGAGCCTAGCTCAACCATTCAACCTTAACAAAATATCAAAACTGCCTATATATACTAAAATTTCGCAACCACCAGGAATGTGATCAGATCACTGCCTTCAAAGCCTTCAGTCGGTGCCCACTCTGTCAGGTTGGGCAGACCTCATGATTTCAAACACGAGCCAAGCATAGTTATGTTCTTTACAGGAAAAATTGCCCATAAGGAAGCTTCAGATCGTAAGTGCGCCAGCTTCATGGTTGCTCTCTGTAATGTTTTCCATTTGTGGGATGAGGTGAGGTCTCAACTGTTGCCAGCTAGAATCTTCAATAATTGTCTTCATTGGGATTATAACTGGGCCTGACACCCATAATTGTTCTTAGACGGGGCCAATGACTTCTGTGAGTCCATCTTGATGCCTCGAGGCCACGAATGGTCTTTGTCTGTGACCAATGTGAGCTTTGCAAGCGGAAACATGATAGTGTATGTGCAGGGGTGATGTGGAGCGAGGTGCTTGGCGAAAAATCACATGGCCCAATGAGTGAGTGATGACCATGTGGTAGGAAGCGATTGGGGGGAGTGGAGGCTGGGACGAGGTTGCGGTAGTAAGGGAAAGGTAGAGGTGGCAGAGGAATGAGGTAGGTGTGATAGGTGGGGAGGAGGTGACATGTAAGGGAGATTGGAATGTGAGTGGGACAAGTGTCAGGAGGTGAAAGGAGGTATCGGGAAGGGAGATGTGATAGGTGGAGAGAGGGTGCTTGAGCTACTTAGGCCTCCAATCTTTTCGTTTTCCCTGTGGAAATCATGGGCATAATGCCACATGATTTACATCATAATGCAATTGAGGGTAAACATCAATTTCTGTCTGATTTTTAAGAAACAGTCTGTAGATCCTTGTGTTAATAGGTATGCCTGTTAATACTGATAACACTAAGGTCATGATTATTAAATCCAATAAGATCACTTATGATACCTTCGTATATGAAAACAACAACTTGGAGGAAGTGATGTCATACACATATCTTGGAATTGATATTCACCACAAGCTCAACTGGAATTATAGCATTGAGGAAAGGATTATTGGGGGATGAAAGGATTATTATGGGCTTGAAAACAATTGTAAATCAACCGATCTTTGGATTTGGGATAAGAAGAAACTCCTCTTTGAGACTCTCGTTGCACATGTTATTCTTTATGGATGTGAATTTTGGGGCTATAGTATCTCTCATGAATCCCAGAGAAATATAGAGAAAATACTACATAATTTTATAACCTATAATCTCAAAAATAAAGGAAATACGCCCTATCCATTCCTCCTCTTAGAAACAAACATGTCCCCCATTGAGAGCATGGCTATGACTAGATACCTAATGTATACGAACAAGTTAAACAACATGGAATACAAGAGGCTTCCTAAAATTGCTTCAAAATTGAGTCTTAACCACCATCGACCTAAGCGAGGATGACATAAAGTTGCCCGATCTTGGCTAAAGTATTGGGGAATCATGGAAGACACCATTTTGAAGAATAAAGATACTATTAAAAATATCATCAAATCAAAATTTAAGGAGAAAATGTGTTGTGATAAAGAGTTAGAGGGAAAAAGAAAATTGAGGTATTATAAGGATGTAATCAACCCTAATCTAGAGGATCAAAATTATCTATCTGTTTTGACAAGTGTAAAGAAAAAAATAAGCATTGCTAAGATAAGAACAAATTCTCATGAGTTCCATAGTGAAATTGGCCATTGGTCAATTCCTAAAACGCCATGGGATGAAAGAGTGTGTCACCTTTGTGACACTAAGAAGGTTGAAGATGAAAAGCACTTTCTCCTAGATTGTCCAGCCTATACCCAGATTAGGTCTCATTTTCAAAATATTTGTCACACTACCAACCTTTCTAACCTCTTAACTCAACAACACTATGGTGATCTTGGAAAGCTTATCTTAATGCTTTTCGAGCACATAAACAAAATCTAAAGAATCGCAAGTAATCACTTACCCTCTTAAGGCCCGATAAACCAATTCGATCTTAGTGAATGTTAATCATCATCATCATCATCATCATCATATATAT
>ML810297.1:172341-207892 GCA_009831015.1 Picea engelmannii
TATATATATATATATATATATATATATATATAGGGCCTAATGGTTAAGAACATGTGTTTCCTCTTAAGAGGTCATAGGTTCAAATCCAGAGGGTGGTAGGGTATGTATACCTTCGTAGACTTTACTAGTCAAATCAATGGGCAGAGGGGGGTCCCTTGTCCCACAAACAAGGGGGTCTCATACACCAATTTGGTGTGCTGGCTTGGCCGTGACCTTAAAAATAGATTATTATTATATATATAATGTGTTTTTAATTTGCAGTTTAAAATTATTTTTTATATAAAAAAATTCATTTTTTTAATTCAATAAATTCATTAAATTAAATGTTTTTATGTTTTTATTTTATAATTTAGAAATTAAAATTTAAGTAAATTAATATTTAAAAATTCAAATTGATTATGATGTTTTTTAATTTTTTCATTTAAAATGTAATTTTTTCATCTATCTATTTGAGTGTCATTTTCAATGAAAATATAATATTAATTTAAATTGATTATCATGTTTTTTAATTTTTTCATTTAAAATGTAATTTTTTCATCTATTTGAGTGTCATTTTCAATGAAAATATAATATTAATTTAAATTTAAAGTTGCAGAAAATCTCTAATTTTAATGTCTATCTCTATCTTTGATTCCACTTTTAATTTTTATCTATTTAAATTTAAATTTTTAATAAAATAAATTGTTATTTTAATTAACCTATTCAAAATAATTTCTTATTAAACAAAAATATAATTTTAACTTTAATTTTAATTTATAACTTTCACTCCAACTCTTAATTTTATTTTATTTATTTACTATATGCATGCATTTGTAATTGTTTTGAAATGTATGTATTTGTATATTTTTTTAATTTGTGATTTCACTGTATATTTTGTATGATTGTATTTGTGTTCGTATGTGATGATATTATAAATACATCAAATATAACTCCAATTTTATTATAAGATGGAAATATAAACTGCTATTCTATTTTAGTTTTTATTTAAATGAAAATATAATATTAATTTTAATTTCTATTCCCAACTTTAATTCCAGTTTTAATTCTTATCTAAATTTAATTATAATTTTAACATTTGTTTACTTTGTTTGTTTTTTAATGTATGAATTTGTATTTATTTTTGATAAATTTTATTGTTATTTTTTTAAGTAAAGAGATATATTACTTTAGAAAATCATTATGCCAATACAATAATCAACGTTTACCACATGTTCCGCCACAAGCATGGAAACCAGAACAAGTGGCCTGCATGAAAAATTAGAAAACATGACTAATGCTAGAAAACATGACGTGGCTAGTGCCATACACCAGAAAACATGGCTAATGCTAGAAAACATAACATGGTTGTTGCCATGCACCAGAGAGTTTAGAAAAACCAAAATTAACTGAAGTTGGATCCTGTTGAACAAAATGAGAGAGAAGCTAGAGATGTGGCGAACCCGAGCATCCTTCATTACTGTAGGTGAAAACGAACATTTGGCTTCAAGTCGGACAACACTTCTTATCTGGTGCGCCCGACAGGGAATCAAACAGGAGGTCCATGCGTTGGCTGAGGATGATATGATTGTGAAGTTGGTCCTCCAAGGTCCACCGCGTCTCAAAGATTAGCTGAAGGTGGTCATCCAAGAAACAGTGTGGGTTGAGTAGAGGCTGCTCAATTTTCCCAACCATTTCCTCATGAGGAACTGTGTCTGTGTCAAAATCTATTGGTGGAGTTTCTTCTACGGCCAATCCATGGGTAATATTTCGGGCTATCCAATTTGTCAGCCAACTGGGGGAAATTTCTTCCTCAACCACACATCCTGACTCCATTGTTGGGTGATATTGGGGATTGGTGATGATGCAAGGATTTGAAGGAGCTTCTAAAGTTTGCATCTCAAGAGGAGGAACTTCTTCATCTACTGGGCAACTCCCAAAATCAAACATGGTATCAGAAAGGAGAGGAGGCGAATTCGAAGTAGTAATGGGAAGCGAAGGAATCTCAAGCCAATTTTGCTTAGTGCTAGGAGAGCTAGTGGGTGAGGTAGAGGGATGTGAGGGATCAGGGCAGTTTCATCGAGCTATAAAGTTGTAATACATAAACCCTCATTTGGGCTTACCCTGCTTTCTGGGCATAGTGTAAGAGTTACAACAGAGGAGGGGGAAGGGAGGAAAATCAGAGTTCTAGTTCAAAGAAGAGCAGGCTAGAGGCACAACGTCGGTGAGGTAAAGCCTGATGAAGGTTACCATCAGAGGGATGGAGGCCACTAGATGGAGAGGAAAGTGCCCACACCGAAGAGGCTTCGAATACCAGAAGTGCAAGAGAGATAACGAAAAATGAAGAATGGGAGAGTACCTATGGGCACTTACCTTCATAGAAGTCGATGACGTGACTGTGAGGAGCGCCATGAAGACGAAGGCGACGCCAAACCAATGCCTTGTACCTGCTCCAGTTCTCCGTAGCTGGTTCACACAGGGAGCCATTAAATTTTCTGTGGCATACCAATGCACTAACATTACTGCAATGTGAATGCTAGCCATTTGAGTGGGTTAGACATGGGGCTGGAGGTTGGGGTATTAATTCCCCGCACTGCATGAGTGCTATCTACCTCCAACTAGCCAATGATCACCCCATCTGAGGTTGATAAATTTTATTATAAAAATCACATTTAAAATCAATTAATATATTCAAAATAATTTCTTTATAAAGTTAATGTTATTTTTAATTTATAACTTTCACATAGTTTGAATTTTTTTTTAAGTAAGTTTTCTATATATTACTTGTCATAATAAACAATATCAAGCATACAAGTTTCTGTTGGGTCCAAAGTTGTCCTAGATGGAAACCAACTTGACACCAACACAAAGTCAATTTTAATATGCCTCGTAGGGCCAAAAGACTGAACTAGTAACACATATATAGAGTAAAATTGAGGCCAGAGAACTGGCCAAAACTGCAAAACTAAACTGATAACTTGACTTTTGAAACAAAAACATCTAATCAGAGAAATGAACCTGGTCTTCAATCGAGTTATCATCAAGTTGTCCAGAGGAAGGAGAATGGGTCGCTGCATACGTGTTGCATCCTGAGGGGACATAACATCTGGACTGTCTCGCATTTCCACAAGCATGGAGAATTAGAGGTCCAACAACTCAAGTCTGAATTTGAGGTCGGATAGCTCATTGCGAAGCTAAAAAATAAAATGTTGGACGATGCCCAAGGTATCATGAAATTGTTGTGTGTTCCCATCAGATGGGGTGCGTGGAGAGCCAGAAGGAAATTCCCTTGATTGTGTCTTGTTGTACCTGTTGGAGAGGCCCGAAGAGCATTGTAGGGAGAGGAAAAACCTGGGAATGTTCTTAAAGAAAAACCCAGAGAGTTACCATGATGGTCAAACCATTCAATTTTACATCCCCAACCTCTGGAAGTATTCTCACTCTTTTGCTGACTATGGGAGGCCGAGCCCTGTGGAGAATTCTCAGACCCATTCCTCTTTCTTCCGATGCTAGTGCTTCCAGATCCACTAGTGATTCGACCAGGAGGAATATGGTCACCCCTGCCTAATTTGGAGTGTCCTCTTTGAAACGAAAGAATGGATCCTAAATCAACCTTCACCACCCAAACCGAAACATCCTGATTCCTATTGCAACACCAACAATGGAAGAAATAATGCCAAACTAGAGGGGGAGTCACATTTTCAATGGATTACAGGATTCGTTCCACCGTCATATCTCTTGTGCACAATAGGGGAGATTCATTAATGTCACCATAAAATAAAAGTACCAAAAGTTAAGGACTATTGCATCAACACTGTTGTACTTCAATGCACAACGAAGGTTTTTTGTTGTGAGTACCGGAAATTAGTGATACCAAAATCTTGTTGAGAATATCTTCCCATGATCCCACAAATGGCTCGAGGCCTGTACTGCGAGGTGCTTTAGCCTCCGAATTCCAAATCAACACCCATTATCGTTGGATATCACCCCATATGAGGGCACATATTTAATTTTAATTTTAACTTTAATTTTAAATTTTTTTATTTACCATATGCATTTGTAATTGTATATATATATATATATATTTGTAATTTTAATGTATATTTTGTATGTGATTATGATATTATAAATACAACACATATAATGTTAATCCTAATTTTAATTTTAACTCTAATTGATCTATTTTAGATTTTGTTTTTGGTTTTTTTTGTAAGTAAGATTGTATTAACTATTGACAAAATATACAAAGAGAGCATATCAAATCCAACTCCAAGGGGCCATGACTGTAATACCCCTAGGTCGAACCCCAATTGTAAATGTAAATGCAAATGTACTTAAGCTGGTGATATGTTTGATATCATTTTGCATGCACCTTTCATGGTATAGTGCACACATGTACTGTGCACTAAAATGATGAAGTGTGCACATTCCAGGATACCGCACACAACAAACTTAAGTGCACGCGATTTTGAGGCCATGGAGCCTCTATGTATATGTTGTTCTTTATAGGCTGGTGAGCGAGTTATTATAAGCTAGGAGGCTTATGCGTTGAATTAGACCGGAGAGCCTAGATGCTAAAGGCCAGTGAGCCTATTTTTGTATATGACTTATCATTAATATAATACATCGTTGCATGTAGAACGACCATGATAAAAGAGTATGGGGGACTAAACTCCACTAGTTAGGGAAAGGGAAAGGGGGGGATAAAAGTTAAGGATAAGGGGCTAAGCTAGGGAGCTGAAGCCAAAAAATAATATTATATTAATATTCCTTAAAGTATAAAGTATGGATAATTATTTTATCCTAAGTTCTAAGGATGGGGACAAGTGGGCCAAAGTAGCTCTCAACATGACAAGTGTCAAGTTGGGAACATGGATACGTATAGTTTGGACTTAGTTCATTTACCATTCATTCATCATTCCATCATCATTCATAGACTCATTTAGCTGTCCACCGTACCTTGTTGTTACTATCATTGTACCTTCCTATCACTATACCTGTACCCATACCTGTACCTGGTTAGCTTGGGAGCTGGACTGAATAAGCGGGTTGTCCGGCCCATGGGATACCAAAGAGGCAGGCTGTCAGGCCCGCGAGCAATTTTCTCCAAGTGATAGAAATTCTAGGAATTGATTCCTGAAGGTTCCAAACGACAACTACAGGTCTCTGAGACTTCCTGTCTGACCTGTTGTTGAAGCCCAGAAAGGAAGTGGGGCAGACGAAGGATTGTTGAGCAGAGAAGGGGCACACTTCTTGGGGTGGGACATGCATGTGGGGAATGAGGGACTGTAGGATGTTAGTTTGAGTTGGCACCTGTGACAGAGTATTTCCTGTTGTTTGAGATACATTATCCTGGTTAGGAATCCCTTTACCTAGGTGGAGTTTAGTCCCATCTCGGGGGTGACCCATTGTTGAGAGTGATGAGTAGCGTGGTATAAGGCTGGGAGGTTCATGGAAGCTATGCACCCGGTTGATGATATTCTTACTAAGATAAGTGTCAATTATGTGTTAAATTACATGCTACATTATTATTTATGTGTTTATTTTTATGGTTTTTTCCTATGTGTGGTTTATACATGTCTTTATATTTATGGGTATTGCATGTCTATGCTGCATGTATATGTTTACTATTATTTCTGTATGAATCTGTGCATTTACAAAATGTATTTTTCTGTTTTAAGTTTTATATATACAGTTCCGCAAGAGTTTCTGTGTGTATATGTTTCAATTGCATACAGTAAGAAATTTTTTACGTCGCATAACCCAGTTGGATGTTGGGGATGTTACAATATGGTATCAGAGCTCTAGTTATAATATGGTATCAATTGTGTTTTTTTAGGGCATTGTGGCTAGGGATAATCTTCCCAAGTGGGAACGTCTTTGCGATGACTTTGTTCAGGACGAAACTCGAAGAGGTTATGTGTATGACAGTTCATCTACTGGTAATGATGATGAGAATGTGGCTCTTATTGCTAATAGCAAGAAGAAGTTCAAAAATGGTCCTAAGGGAGGAAACAAACCGAAGAGTGAAAGCAAGAAGGACATGAGCAAAGTCAAGTGCTTTGCATGTCACAAGTTTGGGCACTATGCGGGGTAGTGTCCTAATAAGAAGAAGAAGCAAACAATAGCTTCAGCAGAGGTGGAGGAGTTTTCCACCAGGTTTGACAAGGATTTTTCCTTAGTGGTGTGTCTTTCCACTAGAGCCACACATTCCAGTGTTTGGTATATTGATAGTGGTGCCTCCCGCCATATGACAGGTGTTCGTGAGCATTTGACAGATCTTACACATATTGGTGATCTTGAGGTAGTGCTTGGAGATGAGCGGGTGGTCAAGGCAGTTGGTAGTGGGACACTATCATTTCAGAGGAGTCTCAACGTTCAATGTTGTTGAGAGATGTCTTATATGTTCTTGGCTTGAAGAAGAACTTGATTTCAGTTTCTAATATTGAGGAGAGGGGATATGAGGTGTTGTTCTGTGGTGGAGAGGTTCTCCTATTTCCCAAGGGGTCCAGTATCACTTTGACCAAAGTGATTGGGACTCAACATGAGAAGTTGTGAAAAATCATGTTTCAACCAACTAGAGAATTATATCATACTACCAACAACAATGATCTTTGTGATCTATGGCATAGGAGGATGGCCCATTTGCGTCATGGGGCTCTGAGGATACTAAGGGAGATTGTGACTGGAGTTTCAAAGTTCAGTACAAAGCACCAGGAGTTTTGAAAGGGGTGTGCTTTGGAAAGTACACCAATACTGCATTTCCAAGCAATGACATCAGAGAAGCAAGTATACTTTATCTGATTCATTCTGATGTATATGGTCCTATGTCTTTTTCATCTTTGAGTTGTTGTTTGTACTATGTCATATTCATTGATGACTTCTCTCGAAAGTCTTGGATTTTATTCATGAAGAACAAAGGATAGGTCTTCAATCGGTTCCAAGAGTTTAAAGCTCTTGTGGAGAACCAGTTTGGGAGGAAAATCAGAGTACTAAGGACAAATAATGGGAGTGAGTATACCTCCAAGGATTTTAATGACTTATGTTCAAGAGAGGGCATCAAGAGGGAGTTGAGTGTTCCTTATGACCTACAAAACAATGGGGTTGCTGAGAGGAAGAACAAGGCCATAGTTGAGGCTGCGAGATCGATGTTGCATAATCAGGGGCTGCCACTCTTTCTTTGGGCTGAGGCATGTTACAATGATGTTTATTTGTAGAACATGAGTCTACACAAAGCGTTGGGGGATAAGACTCCCGAGGAGGCTTTCTATGGGAAGAAGCTCGAGGTTGGGAACTTTAGGATTTTTGGGTGCCTTACATATTCACATGTCCCTTCTGAGAGGAGGAAAAATCTAGATCCCATGGTAGAAAAAGGGATTTTTGTTGGGTATATCAAGACTTCAAAGGCTTTCCGCATATACATCCCTTCCTTGAGGAAGACAATTTTGAGAAGGGATGTGATATTTGAGGAGGATAGAGTCGTTAGGAAGTGACGAGGGACTGAGAGGGGTGAGCAGTCAACACCTCAGATTCAGGTGAGTCCACAGTAGACTTAAGTGAAATAGAGTTCAGGACCACCAACTTCGGTGACGACTGGTCCATAGGTTACAAGGCCACATATGTCAGGATCACATATTATTGGTCCTCATCTTTCAGGATAGAGTTCTCCAGATTATACTTCAGGTTCACAGTCTTCAGGTGATGGCGTTGAGTAGGTGGAGGCCCCTCCACAGGACACTACTTCAGAGAGGAGGAATCCCAAGTGGCTTTAGGACACTCTGAGGGAGGCACATGGATCTGTGGGGAATCCCAGGGAGGCTGTGAGGGAGAGTAAACCTCCTGAGAGACTTTGCAGCTATATTGCGATGGTGAGAAACATCAGGGAGTCTGAGCCTTCCACTTTTGAGGAGGCTTCCGACAGACATGTTTGGAGAGATTCCATGATGGAAGAGTATAGTTCCATCATGAATAATGATGTTTGGGAGATTGTTCCTAGACCCGAGCGAAAGTCATTGGTGACTTTGAGGTGGCTCTACAAACTCAAGTATGATGCATATGGAAGCATTGAGAAGTACAAAGTTCGTTTTGTGGCTCAAGGGTTCTCACAGGTTGAGGGAGTTGACTATGATGATACCTTCACTCTAGTTGCTAGATATACCTTTATCAGGGAAGTGATACCTATTGCAGTAGAGATGGGTTGGAAGATCCATCAGATGGATGTGAAGACCACATTTCTGAATGGTCTCATACAGGAGGAGGTGTACATTGAGAAACCATTGGGATTTGAGGTGCATGGGAGGGAGTCTCATGTATGCAGATTGAAGAAGGAATTGTATGGGCTGAAACAAGCTCCCAGAGCTTGGTATTCTAGGATTGATGCCTACTTGCAGTAGCTGGGTTTCGAGAAGAGTGAAGCAGATCCCAACCTATACTTCATTGTGGTTGGAGATGATGCTCTCATACTCTTGCTATATGTTGATGATATTTTCATTACATGGGTTGAGAGACTCATTAATAATCCCAAGGAGAGCCTTGCTTCAAATTTTGAGATGACAAATATTGGACTGATGCATTATTTTCTAGGGTTGGATGTTTCTCAGGATCCTGGACACATCTTTTTGGGATAGGGGAAGTATGCTTGTGACATTTTGAGGAGATTCCAGATGGAGGATTGTAGGCCCATCACCACACCCATGATTACTAACTCGAAGAAGATCCATGCTTCTGAGTCACAGTTGGTTAATTCTGCTTTATATCGTCAGTTGATCGGTTCATTAATGTATTTGGTCAATAATAGACCAAATATTTGTTTTGTTGTCAACACTCTTACTCAGTTCATGGTGGAGCCTAGGAGAGTGCATTGGGTGGCAGCAAAACATGTGCTCATGTATCTTTGTGGTACAATGGATTATGGTATGAAATACATGTTGTGTATGAGACCCCTAGAAGGGAAAATTGTGTAAAATATTCAGACCCCACCCAGTTTCAAGTCTCACTGAGATCACTCATTGTTTAATGCCAAAAACCTAGTTTTATGACAGCCATAAAATACCTAGCATATAAACAAATTTCAGAACTGAAACATGAGGATTTTGAACAACATTTAATGCATAAAAAAATTTCTATCAGCTGGGACAATAAACCAGAATTTTAAATGCATAGATATTTTTGGTTTAACATTGACCCTGGAAAAATCCACAAGGGGAAAACCAGTGAGAGAGGGAATTTTTTTTATTTTCAGAGCTCAGATAAATTCTTCTATTACAGCATAAATTACACAAATTTATCTCAGAAAATGAGCCAAATCTCCTCCGGAACAACCCCCAAATCATCTCCTTGATTTATGTGCAACAAATTTGTACCATTGTATGTGTGTCACAACATTTAATGTTGTACGAACTGTCTAGAAATTTGTTCAATGAATTCTAGGTCTACTGTATGGATTTTCCAGCATTAAATGCATCTGGATTGATGTGCCAAACTTCCTCAAAATACGTGCACTTTATCTACTGTACGAACTGTACCTTTCTCAACTGTAAGGCCTCCCAAAATATGTATTGTACAACTTGTCTGTTGGTTGTACCCTCTGCCTCTATTTCTGTGTTGTACCTTTCCTTGGAATTTGTGCCAATACTCAGCAGCCTCTTCTCTTCTGTAGCTTGACTTCTCTCTTCCTCTTACTCTCCAAAAAAATCATTCAACAACCAAGATTGAGTGTGCCCTCGTTACCCTAATCGACTCAATGAGAGGGAAGGTGAAAAGTCATCTAATACAATGGCTGAGATTAGATAAGATGAGTGGTGGAGATTAAATCATTTAACTCACCCGCTTTCCCTACGTTCAAAAAGTCACATTTTGATTTACATCTCATAAATTAATTAACTAGGGTCCACATTAGGCTTTTTATTTCCCCTTAGATGCCAAGGTGATCAGAAACACTTGCCTAGGTAGTTTTTAATTATTTTTAACACTCCCTCTTACCGAGGAAGGTGTTACTCACCACTCCAAGCTTATCTCTGAAGAACAAAAACTTGCCTTTTCCCAAATCTTTAGTGAGTATGTCTGCAATATGCTCATATGTAGATATATACTGTAGCTCAACAACTCCTCTCTGAACATGATCTTGGATGAAGTTATATATAATATCAATGTGCTTAGACCTATCCTGAAAAACTAGATTCTCAGAAATTTTGACACAACTATGATTGTCATAGTAAATCATAGTGGGTCTCAAGTGCACACCAAATAATCCCACCAGCAACTTGTGAAGCCAAATGGCCTCACAACTGGCCTGCCTGGAAGCCATATACTCAACCTTTGCAAAAATCCGAAACAACATCCATTTTTGAGACCTATCCGAAACAACATCCAGAAATACTCTTCTCCTCACTGACACATCCTGCCCAATATGAATCAGTATATCCCACCAATCGAACTCCATCCCCTCTTCGATAGTCCAGGCCATAATCCAATGTACCACAAAGATACCTAAGCACATGTTTTTCCGCCACCTAATGCACTCTCCTAGGCTCCACCATAAACTGACTAAGAGTATTGACAACAAAACAAATATCTAGTCTAGTGTTGACCAAACACATCAATGAATCGATCAACTGATGATATAACGTGGGATCAACCAACTATGACTCAGAAGCATGGATCTTCATAATTCCCTCTCAAATATTTCATACCATAATCCATTGTACCACAAAGATACCCGAGCACATGTTTTGCTACCACCCAATGCACTCTCCTAGGCTCCACCATGAACTGAGTAAGAGTGTTGACAACAAAACAAATATTTGGTCTATTATTGACCAAATACATTAATGAACCGATCAACTGACGATATAAAGTGGAATTAACCAACTGTGACTCAGAAGCATATGAAGCTTCTTCGAGTCAGTAATCATGGGTGTGGTCATTGGCCTACAATCCTCCATCTGGAATATCCTCAGAATGTCACAAGCATACTTCCCCTGTCCCCAAAATATGTGTCCAAGCTCCTAACAAACATCCAACCCTAGAAAATAATGCATCAATCCAATATCTATCATCTCGAACTCTGAAGCAAGGCTCTCCTTACAACTAGTAATGAGTCTCTCAGTGCCTATAATGAAAATATCATCAACATATAACAAGAGTATGAGAGGATCATCTCCAACCACAATGAAGTACATGTTCGGATCTACCTCAGTCTTCTCAAAACCCAATTGCTGCAAGTAGACATCAATCCTAGAATACCAAGATTTGGGAGCTTGTTTCAACCCATACAATTCCTTCCTTAGTCTGCACACATGAGACTCTCTCCCATGCACATCAAATCCCAATGGCTTCTCAATGTACACCTCCTCATGTATAAGACCATTCAGAAATGCGATCTTCACATCCATATGATGGATCTTCCAACCCATCTCTGCTGCAATAGAGATCACTGCTCTAATCGAGGTATATCTAGCAACCAGAGCGAAGGTTCATCATATGCAACTCCCTCAACCTGTGAGAACCCCCAAGCCGCAAAATGAGCTTTGTACTTCTCAATTATGCCATCTACAACACACTTGAGCTTGTAGAGCCACATAGAAGTCACCACTGACTTCCCCTCGGGTCTAGGAACAATCTCCCAAACATCATTCTTCATGATGGAACTATAATCTCCCATCATGGAATCTCTCCAAACCTGTCTACGAGCAACCTCCTAAAAAGTGAAAGCCTCAGAATCCCTGATGTTGCTCACCATTGCAATGTAGATGTAAAATCTCATAGGAAGTTTACCCTCCCTCGCAGCCTACCTGGGATTCCCCACTGAACCTTGTGCCTCTCTCAGAGTGTCTTGAAGCCACTTGGGATTCCTCCTCTCTGAAGTAGTTCCATATGGAGGGGAATCCCCCTTCTCAACCCCATCACCTGAACATTGTGAACCTAAAGTATAATCTAGAGCACTCGATCCTGAAATTCATGGACCAATAACCTGTGATCCTGACATTTGTGTCCCTGTAACCTGTGGACCAGTCATCACCAATGCTAGTGGACCTGAATTATATGTCACTGAAGTCTGTTTCGGAATCACTTGAATATGAGGTGATGAATGCTCACCCCTGTCAGTCCCTCTTGACTTCCTAAGGGATTTATTCTCCTCAATTCTCACATCCCTTCTCAAAATTGTCTTCCTTAGGGAAGGGATGTATATGCGAAAAGCCTTTGAAGTCTCGCTATACCCAACAAAAATCCCCTTTTATGCCATGGGTTCCATATTTTTCCTATTCTCAGAAGGGACATGTGAATATGTAAGGCTCCCAAAAATCCTAAAGTTCCCAACCTCAAGCTTATTCACAGAGAAATCCTCCTCAGGAGTCTTATCCCCCAATGCTCTATGTGGACTCATGTTTTGTATATAAACTACAATGTAACTTGCCTCAACCCAAAGAAAAAGTGGCAGCCCTTGATCATGCAACATTTCTCTCGCAACCCCAACTATGGCCCCATTCTACCTCTCATCAACCCCATTCTATTGTGGGTTGTAAGGAACAGTCAACCCCCTCTCGATGCCCTCTCCTAAAAAGAAGTCATTAAACTCCTTGGAGGTATAATCACCCCCATTATCTATCCTCGGTACTTTGATTTTCCTCCCAGTCCAGTTCTCCACAAGAGATTTAAACTCTTGGAACCGATTGAAGACATGTCCTTTGGTCTTCATGCAGAAAATCCAAGACTTCTGAGAGAATTCATTAATGAATATGACATAGTATAAACAACCACTCAAATATGCTGAAGACATAGGACCACATACGTCAGAATGAATCAGATCAAGTATACATGTTGCTCTATTATCACTGCTTGGAAAAGCAGTCTTGGTGTACTTTCCCAAAGAACACCCCTTGCACAAATCCTAGTGCTCTGTACTGAAATCTGACACTCCAGTCACAATCTCCATTAGTATCCTCAGAGCCCCATGATGCAAATGGGCCATCCTCCTATGCCATAGCTCACAAAGATCACTGTTGCTGGTAGTATGATATAATGCACTAGATGGCTAAAACATGAGCTTGTACAACTTCTCATGTTGAGTCCTCAATTGTGTTGCTAATAGAAGTTTATTTTTGCATTAAATGCTACTTAGAATCCTCGTGTTTCAGTTCTGAAATTTGTTTATATGTTGGGTATTTTATGGATGTCATAAAAGTAGGTTTTCAACATTAAATAGTGAGTGATCTCATTGAGACTTGAAATTGGGTGGGGTATGCAAATTTTACATGGTACCAGAGCTAAGTTGAAGAGAAGTGCAGATTTAAATCATCAATACAAAGAGTGGGACAAAATTTACTTCAACGAAAAAGTTTTGAATTTTTTTTTTTTTTTTTTTTTCAGCTGAGAAGGGTCAATGGCTATAGGTTTAAGAGTTTAGGACAAACTTGATGGGGAAGTAAATTTTGGTGCTTGGAAGGAGAGGATGATTTTGATTCTGTAGGAGAGTGAGTTATGGGACATTGTTTAGAACTCCACAACAAACCTAGTAACAATACCTACATTTTCTACTCTTCTGGAAGCCTACACCAAAAAGAGTATCAAGGCTAAAAGAATCATCCTTGATGCCATCAAGGACTATTTGAGTCCTCATGTGACAAGGAAGACAAATTCCTATGAGATTTGGGAGTCCTTGACGAAGTTGTATCAAAGTAAAAATGAGAACCAAAAGATTGTTTTGAGAGAGAGACTGAAAAGCATTAGAATTACCAAGGCTGAGAATGTGGTCACATATCTTACCAGGTCGACACAGGTGAGAGATGAACTTGGAGCTATTGGGGAGGCCATTGTTGATAGTGAACTTGTGAGGACAACATTGAATGGGGTGACCACACAAAGGGTTGTTTTTGTTGAGGGCATTGTGTCTAGGGATAATCTTCTCAAGTGGGAATGTCTTTTGGATGACTTTGTTCAGGAGGAAACCTGAAGAGGTTATGTGCATGGCAGTTCATATACTAGTAATGATGAGGAGAATGTGGCTCTTGCTGCTAACAACAAGAAGAAGTTCAGAAATGGTCCTAAGGGAGGAAACAAACCTAAGAGTGAAGGCAAGAAGGACATGAGCAAAGTCAAGTTCTTTGCATGTCACAATTTTGGGCACTATGCAGGGCAATGTCCTAATAATAAGAAGAAGCAGACAACAACTTCAACAGAGGAGGAGGAGTTTTCCACCAGGTTCACCAAGGAGTTTTTCTTAGTGGTGTGTCTTTCCACTAGAGCTACACATTCCAGTGTTTCGTATATTGATAATGGTGCCTCTCGCAATATGACAGGTGTTTGTGAGCATTTGACAAATCTTACACAGATTGGTGATCTTGAGGTAGTGCTTGGAGATGACCGGGTAGTCAAGGCAGTTGGTAGTGGGACAATATCATTTCATAGGGAGTCTCAACCTCCAATGTTGTTGAGAGATGTACTATATGTTCATGGCTTGAAGAAGAACTTTATTTTAGTTTCTAATATTGAGGAGAGGGGATATGAGGTGTTGTTCTGTGATGGAGAGGTGCTCCTATTTCCCAAGGGGTCAAGTGCCACTTCGACCAAAGTTATTGGGACTAGACATGAGAAGTTGTACAAGCTCATGTTTCAGCCAGCTAGTGCAATGTATCATACTACCAACAACAATGATCTTTGTGAGCTATGGCATTAGAGAATGGACCATTTGCATCATGGGGCTTTGAGGATACTGAGGGAGATTGTGAATGGAGTGCTAGAGTTCAGTATAGAGCACTAGGAGTTGTCCAAGGGGTGTGCTTCTGGAAAATACACCAAGACTGCTTTTCCAAGAAGTGGTAGTAGAGAAGCAGGTATACTTGATCTGATTCATTCTGATGTATGTGGTCCTATGTCTTCTGCATCTTTGAGTGTTTTTTTGTACTATGTCATATTCATTGATGAATTCTCTCGGAAGTCTTGGATTTTCTTAATGAATACCAAAGGACATGTCTTCAATCGGTTCCAAGAGTTTAAAGCTCTTGTGGAGAACCAGACTAGGAGGAAGATCAAAGTACTGAGGACAAATAATGGGGGTGAGTATACCTCCAAGGATTTTAATGACTTCTGTGCAGGAGAGGGCATCAAGAGGGAGTTGACTGTTTCTTACGACCTACAACATAATGGGATTACTGAGAGGAAGAACAAGGCCATAGTTGAGGTTGTGAGAGCCATGTTGCATGATCACGGGATGCCACTCTTTCTTTAGGCTGAGGCATGTTACAATGTAGTTTATCTGCAGAACATGAGTCTACACAAAGCATTGGGGGATAAGACTCCTGATGAGGCTTTCTATGGGAAGAATCTCGAGGTTGGGAAGTTTAGGATTTTTGGGTGCCTTACATATTCACATGTCCCTTCTGAGAAGAGGAAAAATATAGAGCCCATGGTAGAAAAGGGGACTTGTGTTGGGTATAGCGAGACTTCAAAGGCTTTTCGCATACACATCCCTTCCTCGAGGAAGAGAATTTTGAGGAGGATAAAGCATTTAGGAAGTCACAAGGGACTAAGAGGGGTGATCAATCAACACGACATATTTAGGTGAGTCCACAATAGACTTCAGTGACACTGAGTTCAGGACCACCAACTTCGATGACGACTAGTGCACAGGTTACAGGGCCACAAATGTCAGGATCATAGATTACTGGTCCTCAGGTTTCAGTATCGAGTGCTCCATATTCTACTTCATGTTCACAGTCTTCAGGTGATGGGGTTGAGCAGGTGGAGGCCCCTCTAGAGGAAACTACCTCAGAGAGAAGGAATGTCAAGTGGCTTCATGACACTCTAAGGGAGGCATAGGGATCTGTGGGGAATCCTAGGGAGGCTGTGAGGGAGATTAAACCTCTTGAGAGATTTTGCAGCTATATTGCGATGGTGAGCAACATCAGGGAGTTTGAGCCTTCAATGTTTGAGGAGGCTGCTGGGAGACATGTTTGGAGAGATGCCATGATGGAAGAGTACAGTTCCATCATGAAGAATGATGTTTGGGAGATTGTTCCTAGACTTGAGCGGAAGTCAGTGGTGACTTCTAGGTGGCTCTACAAACTCAAGTATGTTGTAGATGGAAGCATTGAGAAGTACAAAGTTCATTTTGTGGCTTGGGGTTCTCATAGGTTGAGGGAGTTGGATATGATGATACCTTCACTCTAGTTTCTAGATATACCTTGATCATGGAAGTGATCTCTATTGCAGTAGAGATGGGTTGGAAGATCCATCAGATGGATGTGAAGACCACATTTATGAATGGTCTCATGTAGGAGGATGTGTAAATTGAGAACCCATTGGGATTTGAGGTGTATGGGAGGGAGTCTCATGTATGCATACTGAAGAAGGAATTGTATGGGCTGAAACAAGCTCCTAGAGCTTGGTATTCTAGGATTGATGCCTACTTGCAACAATTGGGTTTCAAGAAGAGTGAGGCGGATCCCAACCTATACTTCATTGTGGTTGGAGATGATCCTATCATACTCTTGCTATATGTTGATGATATTTTCATTACAGGGGCTAAGAGACTCATTACTAGCTGCAAGGAGAGCCTTGCTTCAGAGTTCGAGATGACATATATTAGAATGATGCATTATTTTCTGGGGTTGGATGTTTGTCAGGAGCCTGGACACATCTTTTTGGGACAGGGGAAGTATGCTTGTGAAATTCTGAGGAGATTCCAGATGGAGAATTGTAGGTCCATCACCACACCCATGATTACTAATTGGAAGAAGATCCATGCCTCTAAGTCATAGTTTGATGATCCCACATTATATCGTCAATTGATCGATTGATTGATGTGTTTGGTCAACACTAGACCAGATATTTGTTTTGCTGTCAACACTCTTAGTCATTTTATGGTGGAGCCCGGGAGAGTGAAATGGGTGGTGGAAAAACATGTGGTCATGTATCTTTGTGGTACAATGGATTATGGCCTAGACTATATGAGAGGGGATGGATTTCGATTGGTGGGCTATACTGATTCAGATTGGGCAGGATGTGTCAGTGATGAGAAGAGTACTTCTGAATGTTGTTTCAGATTGGGCTAAGCAATGGTGTCTTGGTTCAATCAAAAGAAAAAGTCAATGGCTTTGAGTTCTACAGTGGCTGAGTATATGGCTGCTAGTCAGGCTAGTTGTGAGTTCATTTGGCTTCACAAGTTGCTGGTGGGATTATTTGGTGTGCAGTTGAGACCCACTATGATTTACTGTGACAATCATAGTTGTATCAAACTCTTTGAGAATCTAGTTTTTCATGACAGGTCTAAGCACATTGAGATTCAATATCACTTCATCCAGGATTATGTTCAGAGAGGAGATCTTGAGCTACAATATATATCTACAGATGAGTAGATTGTGGATATACTTACTAAAGATTTGTAAAAAGGAAAGTTTGTATTCTTCAGAGATAAGATTGGAGTGGTGAGTAACACCTTCCTCTCTAAGAGGGAGTGTTAAAAATAATTAAAAAGTACCTAGGCAAGTGTTTCTCATCACCTAGGCGTCGAAGGGGTGGGAAAAATCCTAATGTGGACCCTAGTCAATTAATTTATGAGATGTAAATTAAAAGGTGACCTTTTGAATGTAGGGAAAGTGGGTGAGTTAAGTGATTTAATCTCCACCGCTCATCTTATCTAATCTTAGCCATTGTATTAGATGAGTTTTCACCTTCCCTCTCATTGAGTCAATTAGGGTAAGGAGGCACACTCATTCTTGGTTGTTGAATGAATTTTTTGGAGAGTAAGAGGAAGAGAGAAGCCGAGCTACAAAAGAGAGGAGGATGCTGAGTATTGGAATGAAATCCAAGGCAAGGTACAACACAGAAATAGAGGCATAAGGTACAACCAACAGATAGTCCGTACAATACATATTTTGGGAGGCCTTACAACTAATAAAGGTACAGACCGTACAGTAGAGAAAGTGCATGTATTTCAAGGTAGTTTGGCACATCAATATAGACACAGTTAATGATGGAAAATCCATACAACAGACCCATAATTCATGGCATGAATTTCTAGACAGTCCGTACAACATTAAATGTTGTGACAATCATACAATGGTACATATTTCTTGCACAGAAATAAAGGAGATGATTTGGGGGTTGTTCATGAGAAGATTTGGCTCATTTTCTAAGATAAGTTTGTGTAATTTTTGTTGTAACAGAAGAATTTCTCTAAGCTCCGAAAATAAATAAAAAAATCCCTCTCTCACTAGTTTTCCCCTTGTGGGTTTTTCCAGGGTCAATGCTAGACCAAAAATATCTATGCATTTAAATTTATGGCTTATTGTCCCAGCTGATAGAAATTTATTTCTGCATCAAATGTTGTTCATAATCCTCATGTTTCAGTTCTAAAATTTGTTTATATGCTGGGTATTTTATGGTTGTCATAAAACTAGATTTTTGGCATTAAACAGTGAGTGATCTTAGTGAAACTTGAAACTGGGTGGGGTCTGAAAATTTTACACAATTTTCCTTTCTAGGGGTCTCATACACAACAAGTGAGGTTTACAACAATGGAAACAAACAACTTTGGAGACGTGTTAACCATTTCTTAACAAACTTGTCTAATGGATTCTCATTTTTGGGTTGCTCCTCTTCGATTCCTAGTGCTTGACCAACTCTTTCATTTGCTACCTCTTTCTTCATGGGTGCGTGCATAACTTTCTTTCCTTGCTTTAGACAAAGTTGTGGATGAATTTTCCATCACTTGTCAATCAAATGACCACTCATATTGCAATGAGAGAAATAATTCTTTGACCGCAAGTCTTTTCCATGCTCCACATTCAGTCTTGGAGTGTGGTCTTTGTTATAGTGCAATTTGTAGGTTGGGAAAAGACCAACCCAACCACAGAACTGTAAAATTTCAGACCCCACCTAGTTTCAAGTCTCACTGATTTTTTATCAGGGTTTAATGCCCAAACCCAGATTTATGATAGCCATAAATACTCAACAAATAAACAATATTTCATAACTTAACTACGAGGATTTTGAACAACATTTAATGCATAATTAAAATTATATCAGCAACACCGCATTCAGAAAATTAAATGCACAGAGATTTTTTGTCAAACTTGACCTTGGAAAAACCCACAAGGGGAAAACCAATGAGAGATGGATTTTTATTATTTTTTGAGCTCTGAGAAAATGTCTTTTACAACATTCATACATTTCAGAAATTAGATACAGACTTATCTCAAAAACTGTTCCAAGTTTCCACTTCAAAACGTGAGCCAAACTCCTCGAAATTCATGCCAGAATTTCTTGTACTTTTGCACAGGTCAGCTCCTCGATTTCTATGCCCTTTCTTGCTGTATGGATACCTTGAAATTCGTGCCAAAAGATCCAACAAAAATTCTGTGTAATAAATTTTGTATGACCACCTAAGAAATCGTGCCAATCTCCTAGAAAAATACACATAATCTCTCCTCGATTTCTGTGCAATAAAAAACAGTAGCACAACCTCAAAAATCTGTACAGTACGGTCTCAATAAGTGTGTTGTACCTTTCCTCTAAATATGTACCAATAATCAGTTGTATGATCTGCTCAAAATCCATACAGTACAACCTCCATTAATGTTTTACTTTCTCTCCTCGATTTGCATTCTGAAGGTTGCCTTGGAATGTGTGCCCTAAGCTGAAAAAATGATCCTTCTCTTAGTCTGCTCGACTTCTCTCCCTTCTCATGCTCTCTCAAAAAAATGGTTCAACAACCCCCAAGGGGAGTGCCCTCCTTACCCTAATCAACTCAATGACAATAAGGTGAAAGGTATTCTCATTTAATGGTTGAGATTAGACGAGATGAATGGTGGAGATTAAATCACTTAAGTCACCCACTTTCCATAACTTCAAAAAGTCACTTTTAATTTACATCTCATAAATTAAATGACTAGGGTCCACTTTACACATTTTCTTACTCCTTAGGCACCTAGGTGGTGAGAAACACTTGCCTAGGTACTTTTGAATTATTTTTAACTCTCCCTCTTACCAAGGAAGGTGTTACTCACCACTCCAAGCTTGTCCTTGAAGAATACAAACTTGCCTTTTCCCAAGGATTTGGTGAGTATGTTCGCAACCTTCTCATCTTTAGATATGTACTGTAGCTCAACTGCTCCTCTCTGAACATAATCCCAGATGAAGTGATATCAAATCTCAATGTGCTTAGACCTGTCGTGAAAAAATGGATTCTGAGAGAGTTTGATACATCTCTGATTTTCACAGTAAATCATAGTGGGTCTCAACTGCACACCAAATAATCCCACCAACAACTTGCAAAGCCAAAGGGACTCACAACTGAACTGACTGGAAGCCATATACTTAGCCTCTACAAAACTCAAAGCCACTGACTTTTTCTTCAAACTAAACCAAGACACCATTGTTGAGCCCAATCCCAAACAACATCCATAAGTACTCTTCATGTCACTAACACATCCTGCCCAATCTGAATCAGTATCGCCCACCAATCAAACTCCATCCCCTCTCAAATATTCCATACCATAATCCATTGTACCACAAATATACTTGAGCACATGTTTTGTTGCCACCCAATGCACTCTCCCAGGCTCCACCATGAATTGACTAAGAGTGTTGAGAAGAACAAAAATATCTCATCTGGTATTGACCAAATACATCAATGAATCGATCAATTGACGATATAAAGTGGAATCAACCAACTATGACTCATAAACATGAAGCCTCTTCCAGTTAGTAATCATGGGTGTGGTCATTGGCCTACAATCCTCCATCTGGAATCTCCTCAAAATGTCACAAGCATACTTCCCCCATCCCAGGAGGATGTGTCTAGGCTCCTGTCAAATCTCCAATACCAAAAAATAATGCATCAGTCCAATATCTATCATCTCAAACTCTGAAGCAAGGCTCTCCTTACATCTATTAATAAGTCTCTCAGCCCCTGTAATGAAAATATCATCAACATATAGCAAGAGTATGAGAGGATCATCTCCAAACACAATGAAGTACAGGTTCGAATCCGCCTCAATCTTCTCGAAACCCAACTGCTGCAAGTAGACATCAATCCTAGAATACCAAGATCTGTTAGCTTGTTTCAACCCATACAATTCCTTCCTCAGTCTGCACACATGAGACTCTATCCCATTCACCTCAAAGCCCAATGGCTTCTCAATGTACACCTCCTCCTGTATGAGATCATTTAGAAATGTGATCTTCACATCCATCTAATGGATCTTCCAACCCATCTCTGTTGCAATAGAGATCACTGCCCTTATCGACGTATATCTAGCAACCAGAGTGAAGGTCTCATCATATTCAACTCCCTCAACCTGTGAGAACCCCAGAGCCATAAAATGAGCTTTGTAGTTCTCAATGTTACCATCTACGACATACTTGAGCTTGTAGAGCCACCTAGAAGTCACCATTGACTTCCCCTTGGGTCTAGGAACAATCTACCAAACATCATTCTTCATGATGGAATTGTACTCTTCCATCATGGAATCTCTCCAAACATGTTTACCAACAACCTCCTAAAAATTGGAATCCTCGGACTCCCTGATGTTGTTAACCATCGGAATGTAGCTGCAAAATCTCTCAGGAGGTTTACTCTCCGTCACATCGTGCTAGGATTCCCCATTGAATGTTGTGCCTCTCTTAGAGTGTCCTGGAGCCACTTGGGATTCCTCCTCTCTGAAATACTATTCCATGGTGGTGAATCCCCCTTCTCAACCCCATCACTTGAAGACTGTGAACCTGAAGTAGAATTTGGATCACTTGATCCTGAAACCTGTGGACCCGTAACCTGTGATCCTGACATCTGTGGCCCTATAACTTGTGGACTAGTCATCACCGATGCTGGTGGACCTGAACTCTATGTCACTGAAGTATGTTCTTTAATCACCTGAATCTTAGGTGATGACTACTTACCCCTCTCAGTCCCTCATGACTTCCTAAAGGCTTTATTCTCCTCAAATCTCACATCCCTTCTCAAAACTGTCTTCCTCAAGGAAGGGATGTATATGCAGAAAGCCTTTGAAGTCTCTCTATACCCAACAAAAATCCCCTTTTCTACCATGGGTTCTATCTTTTTCCTCTTCTCACAAGGTACATGTGAATATGTAAGGCACCCCAAAATCCTAAAGTTCCCAACCTCAGGCTTCTTCACAGAGAAAGCCTCCTCAGGAGTCTTATCCCCCAATTCTCTGTGTGGACTCTTGTTCTGCAGATAAGCTGCAGTGTAACATGCTTCAACCCAAAGAAAAAGTGGCATCCCCTGATCATGAAACATGGATCTCGTAGCCCAAACTATGGCCATGTTCTTCCTCTCAGCAACCCCATTCTATTGTGGGTTGTAAGGAACACTCAACTCCCTCCCGATGCCCTCTCCTGCACAAAATTCATTAAAGTCCTTGGAGGTATACTCACCCCCATTATCTGTTCAGTACTCTAATTTTCCTCGCATTCTGGTTCTCCACAAGAGATTTAAACTTTTGGAACCGATTGAAGACATGTCCTTTGGTCTTCATGAAGAAAATCCAAGACTTCCAAAAGAAGTCATCAATGAATATGACATAGTATAAACAACCACTCAAAGATGCAGAAAACATATGACCACATATGAGAGAATGAATCATATCAAGTATACCTTTTACTCTGTTGTCACTGCTTGGAAAAATATTCTTGGTGTACTTTCCCAAAGCACACCCCTTGCACAACTCCTAGTGCTCTGTACTGAAATTTGGCACTCCAGTCACAATCTCCCTTAGTATCCTCAGAGCCCCATGATGCAAATGGGCCATCATCCTATGCCATAGCTCACAAATATCATGTTGTTGGTAGTATGATATAATGCAGTAGCTGGCTAAAACATGAGCTTGTATAGCTTCTCATGTCAATTCCCAATCACTTTGGCCGAAGTGATATTGGACCCTTTGGGAAATAGGAGCACCTGTTCATCACAAAACAACACCTCATAACACCTCTCCTCAATAGTAGAAACTGAAATCAAGTTCTTCTTCAAGCCGGGAACATATAGGACATCTCTCAACAACATGGGAGGTAGAGACTCCCTCTGAAATGATACTGTCCCACTACCAACTACCTTGACCACCCGATCATCTCCAAGCACTACCTCAAGATCACCAATCTGTGTAAGATCTATCAAATTCCCATGAACACCTGTCATATGATGAGAGGCACCACTATCAATATACCAAACAATAGAATGAGTAGCTCTATTGGAAAGACACACCACTAAGGAAAAATCCTTATCAAACTTGGTGGAAAACACCTCCACCTCTATTGAAGTTGTTGACTACTTCTTATTCTTATTAGGACATTGTTCTGCATATTTCCCAAACTTGTGACATGCAAAGAACTTGAATTTGCTCATGTCCTTCTTGCCTTCACTCTTAGGTTTGTTTCCTCCCTTAGGACCCTTTTTGAATTTCTTCTTGATGTTAGTAGCAAGAGCCACATTCTCCTCATCATTACCAGTAGATGAACTGCCATGCACATAAGCTCTCTGGCTTTCCTCCTGAACAAAATCATCCCAAAGATGTTCCCACTTGGGAACATTCTCCCTAGCCGCAATGCCCTCAACAAACAAAAAACCCATTGTTTGGTCACCCCATAATTCAATGCTATCCTCACAAGTTCACTATCAACAATGGCTCCCCAACAGCTCCAAGTTCAGCTCTCACTTGTGTCAACCTAGTAAGATATGTGACCACATTTTCAGCATTGGTCATTTTAATGCTTTTCAGTTTCTCTCTCAAAACCATCATTCAGTTCTCATTTGTACTTTGATACAACTTTGTTAAGGACTCTCACATCTCATAGGCATTTTTCTTCCCAGTCACATGAGGAATCAAAGGGTCCTTGATGACATCAAAGATGATTCTTTTAGCCTTGATACTCTTCTTGGTGTCGGTTGCTAGAAGAGTAGGATCTATAGGCACATTCACTGAGTTTGTTGTGGAGTTCTCAACAATGTCCCATAACTCATTCTCCTGCATAATCAAAATCATTCTCTCCTTCCAAGCACCAAAATTTATTGCCCCATCAAGTCTTTCCTCAACCCTTAAACCAATAGCCATTGACCTTTCTCAGCTGAAAACAAAAGTTTCAAAATTATCTCCAGTGAAGTAACTTTTGTCCTCTTTTTTGTCTTGCTCATATAAATCTGCTCTTTTCTTTAACTAAGCTCTGATACCATGTAAAATTTCAGACCCCACCCAGTTTCAAGTCTCGTTGATTTTTTATCAGTGTTTAATGCCCAAACCTAGATTTATGTCAGCTATAAATACTCAACTAATAAACAATATTTTAGAACTTAAACATGAGGATTCTAAACAACATTTAATGCATAATATAAATTGTATCAACAACACCACATTCAGAAAATTAAATGCACAGATATTTTTGGTCAAAATTGACCTTGGAAAAACCCACAAGGGGAAAACCAGTGAGAGAGGGATTTTTATTATTTTCAGAGCTCTGAGAAAATGTCTTTTACAGTAGCCATAAATTTCATAAACCAAATACAAACTTATCTCGAAAACCATGCCAAGTTTCCACTTCAAAATCTGAGCCAAACTCTTCGAAATTCATACCAAAATTTCTTGTACTTGTGCATAGGTCAGCTCCTCGATTTTTGTTCCCTTTGTTGTTGAACGGATGCCTCAAAATTCATGCCAAAAGCTACAACACAAA
This sequence comes from Picea engelmannii, assembly GCA_009831015.1. Classification (NCBI taxonomy): domain Eukaryota; kingdom Viridiplantae; phylum Streptophyta; class Pinopsida; order Pinales; family Pinaceae; genus Picea; species Picea engelmannii. The sequence continues at coordinate 197,002 of ML810297.1, forward strand.
TTCTTTGTAATAAATGTTGTACGACCGCCTAGGAAATCGTGCCAATCTCCCAGAAAAAACACACAGAATCTCTCCTTGATTTTTGTGTAATAAAAAATAGCAGTACTTCCTCAAAAATCCATACGGTACAGTCTCAATAAGTGTGTTGTACCTTTCCTCGAAATATGTGCCAATAATCAATTATACGGTCTCCTCAAAATCCGTATAGTATGACCTCCATTAATGTTGTACTTTCTCTCCTCGATTTGTGTGCTCAAGGTTGCCTTGGAATGTGTTCCCTAAGCTGCAAAAATGCTCCTTCTCTTAGTCTACTTGAATTCTCTCCCTTCTCATGCTCTCTCAAAAAAATGCTTCAACAACCCCTAAGGGCTGCACCCTCCTTACCCTAATCAGCTCAATGACAAGAAGGTGAAAGGTCATCTCATTCAATGGTTGAGATTAGATGAGATGAATGGTGGAGATTAAATCACTTAAGTCACCCACTTTCCCTAAGTTCAAAAATTCACTTTTAATTTACATCTCATAAATTAAATGACTAGGGTCCACTTTAGGAATTTTCTCACCCCTTAGGCACCTAGGTGGTGAGAAACACTTTCCTAGGTACTTTTTAATTATTTTTAACAAGAACAAGTGCTACATCTTGGGAATCCTACACCCAATGTCACCTCGATGTAGGTCTCGCACTTCAAGGGTGACTAGGTCACTCTAGGGAGGTGATCCCAGTGACCCTAGGGGGATTGAGATGGAGATGGAGGGAAGTGGAAATGAATCCCCTAGAGGTCAAGTCTAAATGGAAATAAAGTTAGGGAGAGATGCCTCGTAAGTTAATAAATGGTTGTTCCTCATGTATAGTACTTCTTCGGATGATTGCACCTGCCCGAGACACAAGAGAACACACTTTGCAATGATGGATGCTAGTCAGATCAACAAGTTAATCTTGTTGTCCCTATTTTTCATCAGTAAATATCAGCTTATATTATCAAATAAAACATCTAAAATCAACATATAAATATCTAGACTAGTTGAGTAAATCAACATCAAACTTAGCAATGAATATAGGCTGAAAATTGGCACTTAAGAAGCTAGATAAGATGGTTGTTGTAAACATGTGTTTTCTGCCGAAAATTGCATCTGTATGGATGTATAATTCAGTGGCAAGCGTAGAAAAATCAACCATGAAAAGTTTCCAAGAACTAGCTCAAAAGATGCACCCTAGTTAATAGATTAAATGAGCAAAGTTAGAGAGCTAGTCTAGGGTTAGTTTAGGAATTATGAGAGTGTTAGTAGCTAGGATTATATATCCCTAATGGCTGTAGGTTAAAGTATGTAACATAAATTGAAGTGTTGGTATATAGGGCATGCCCTAGTGGGGAAAGACTCCTCTCGATGAGTCAAATCAACCTCAAACAAGAAAACTTTCAAAAGGTAAAAAATTGTGTTTCCCAAGGCACTGATGTTATATCTCCAATGCAAAAAAGAGTATGACTAGTGATTTTAATATTGGGTTAATGGATTCAAAAGGTTCTTAGAGAAGCTACCTCCTTGTGGGTGTAATCCCTTTTACTTCCTAAGGCAAGTTTCTCTAGGCTTGGGTTTAAGGTAAGAGGATCTATGCCCTTATACTTCTCTTAGAAAACCCTTGTATAATCAATGAGATGAAGCAAAAATGATGAAGACTATGGTGCAGGTGTATTCCCTTATACTTCCCACCTATATCCTATCATAATAATACTTGAACTTGAAAAATTATAGCAAGAGAGTAAAAACCATACCAAGATCAAGAGAAATTCCAAGACAATCCATCACAAGAGTTAGAAAATAAACTTCCAAGGCTAGTGAATCACTTCTTCCATTAACCATTCAAAAGTATAGCCATGCAAGGGGGAACAAGAGATATAAGAGCCAATAGGGCCAAATATTTCAGACCCAAGCCTCTCACAAGAGGGGGAGTTATGTTTAAAATGAGATCTTATGATCTCTATTTATACAAAATTTAGCTAACATAGCTTGCCCACAAATTAAGGAGTAAAATACAAGATTAGGGGTCAACAACCCTAATCTTTCCCCCTTCACAAAATAATATTAAATAGTTCACTTAAAATTTCATCTTTTTCACAAATTAAACCCTAATTTAGGAGGACACCACCCCTTTAGGGGACGTTTTGCCACTTTGAGGAATTCGTTGGTGTTGGAGAAGTGTGGATGGGCCTTCAAAGGCCATGTGTCAAGCATATAGGCACTTATACATGGTGAAGACCCTTCTCCTCCTCAAATGTCTATGTGTAAATGAGTGGCACCTCACCACCAAGCCCTAACCCACCTAGGTGACGTCATGTCTCTAGAAGTGACGTTCTTCCTCTCCTAGGAAAAACGTTTGGCATGTGGGGGCTAGGCTATGTTGTCCAAGTCATATTTGATGCCTTCCAAGTTTGATATCTCTCATTTGACATAGGGTCCCATGGAATCCAACCTGTGGGCTTGTAGCCCCATGGAAGCCCAAGCTAGGCTTGTTCTCCCAAAAATGTCCACTAGCTAGGTCCTGCAAAGACAAATGAACATGCCCTCCAAGGATATCAAGTCATAACATCATGATAAGTTAATCCAATCAATAAATAAGACATCCAAACATGTGCATCAAAGATCACCATATCAAACAATTAACAACTCGAAGACACTATGTGACTTGTCAAGCTTAAGTATGGGAGGGTTGATGAGGTGTCCTATTGGTTAGGTCTTTCCCTAGGTCGAGGAGAGCTTCCAAGAGGTCCCTCTCTAATCCATGTAAAGTGTATGAGGTGGATGGGGTCAAGACTCAATGGGAATAGGGCTCAAGACATACTAGGGATCATAATGTCTCATTCATGGGTGCCTTTGTAGAGGGTGTGTGGTACCTTCGTCCACAATGAACTTTTTCCAAGCCCATCATTTGCATTTTATATTTATTTCTTTATATTTTCTTTCATAATAGCATTGGGAGATATTGAAGGTCACTTCCCTAGTGTGGTGACCAGGTGGTGGCAATGTCACCCACAAATACCTAATGGAAATGAGAAGGTTGGCTCGTGATGAGATCCCCTTTCTCTTAGCCATGCAACCGAGAGTCATTGCCTTGGTTTGGTGACCAGATGATGACAATCTCATACCACTATATATCCATGGACATGAGAGGTTCGCTCGTGATGAGACCTCCTATCCTACAACTTACCTTTTAAGATTTTTTTATTATATTGTGGGTCCCCTTTTATTCAAAGATAAGTGTTTCATTGCTTTCTTGGGTGATCCCTAGGAGAATAATATGGAAGGTTTATATAAATATTTTATCTTTTACCTAACACCAACCCCTTTGGGCCTTTAGCCCCTTATTCCCACAAAATGAGGGGCAACCCCTTCTTGGATCAATACACCCTAAAATACCAAGAGATAAGGAAAAAAAGGGGATAATGATGGAAAATGGGAAGCATGGTCAGGAATAGTATGATGGCTCATTTAGGGATTGCCCAATAGGAAACCCATTCCCAAAGAATACCACTTACTAGGGCACAATGTCAACCACCAAGGTGAAGCAGGGAAAAATGCATAATGTCCAATCACATATCATGAAATGTAGAGAAATCTAAGATACACTGTAATCAAATGGCTTAGATATTTAAATGATGCTCACCATAATACTGACTTGTACCTCATGGAGCAAGGCCCACTGCCTTCCGGAAGCCAACCGGTGTGGTGGATGCCATCTGTAAACCTGTGACCATCTGTGGTGGTGAGTGGGTTTTCCATTTGTGCAAAGGGGACTGTTGGTCATGTAGTCACTCAACACTCCATATCTACAACCTGAGGGCCTCAAGACATCATCTCCTTAGTTATCCACAAAATGGGGATAACATCTGGCTCTTAGTTGGCGACATGTGCTCGCTGTAGAGTGCATGGGAACCACAACATCACCTGGTAGACCTGTCCCTGGAAGGAAACATCAAATTGTCAATTGTAGGATGGCCTACTCATCTTTGTTCTCATATGATTATAATCAAAACCAACTAAGCTAGAAAAAGAAAATTTTGACATTTTAAAAAAAAAATTATAAGCTAAGCATGAAATCAATATGCAAGTAGAGAAAAATGAAAGTGAGATGCAATTAAACTAGTATGAGCAATCAAGATGCAAATGCAGGGAATCAAAATGACTTACCTACTTACTTGGGGCCTTGGGGCCCTGAAGATCACGTGTTCGATGATGTCAAGTGATGTCATACAACTAGTGTAACCATTTGATCATCTCATCAAAGTATCTCCCCCTGTGCTTAATCATGTAATACAACAAAGACACATAATAATCATGAGTATAAATATATATAATCGATAATGAAATAAAACTCATGAATATGGGTGGGAGGGAGGAAATCCTGTTGGAAAGAGAAACCACCATCCCTATCATCCCGCCTGAAAGTGTATCCACAAGACTGATCAATCCATCTCTGAAGGGGGCTATTATACATAGACGACGTATTGTCTTCATCTTTACTTAGAAGATCACTTTTCCCTAAAGGCTGAGAAAGGACAAGAGATCCAAATAAAACCCTATGACTTCCCAAACAAGAGGAAACGAGGTAAGGCACATCCTTAGGTAAAAAATCCTTTGTCGAACTCATGAAACGTCTCTTCTTTCTTTGGAAATCCCTGCCCAAAGTCTGAACATGCAAGTACTTATGTTGGTGGTATGGACCTCAAATTGCTTTGGGAGGGCCACAACCTGATGTCTATAAAAATATGAGTATGGTGGTTGAAAATCATCCTGAAAACAATGTGTCAGGTCATCCTCGAATGGATGGAACAAATCTATGATCATATCATCGGGTTGGTACATATATGGACTATTTGGATGAAAAAATAAATCCTCTGAAGAAATGCTTTTTGTATCCTTTATACGATATGTGCCTTCAATGTCATAGATAGGATATCTATAAAAAATGAAACAACCCAAATCCCATCTATATCTCCCAATCTGTATGAAATTGTGAATGTGATCATTAATTGTATATGGGGTTTGTTCCATGATTTCATCTTTGTCATAGAAGTCAATTACTTCTTCACAAGACTGGATAACTTCATATTCTTCGAAAGGGACAGTAGAGGACAATGTCTCATTCAGATCTTCTGCAAGAGAAACTTCGTCGATATCCTTTTGGCAGTTTCCTTCATTTGAAAAGGGTAGTTCATCGATTACTTAGTATCCAAGAATGTCATCGTCAACATGTTGTTCGACCTTACTTGAAAAATCCTCCATGATGGGGCTAGCCATTTTTTCATAAACAAGGGATGAATAAAGTGGAACACCTTTATTTGAGGTGTTGACATATTGTCTCTTTTTAGGGAACCTCATTTTCTTCTTAGCAAGTTCCTTCATAATCCTGTTTCTCCAAGGTATTTTCATCATGAGGGGCTTGATCCTCAACAAATGGTGGAAAGGATCAAAGGAAAATTCCTTGTTCATAGAGTATTTGTCTTGGGTCAACGAAAATTCGTCAAGAGTTTGTGGTTCGTCACAATTTTCTTCCTCTTGATGGATATCTTCTCGAAATGAAAACACCATCAACTCATCAATTGCATCTAATGGATAGGACCTCTCCCGGAAACAATCCTCAAGGTCCCAAATGGTGTCTTCCACTTGTTGGGATTATGGTCCAAAATGATTGAGAAATGTGTGGACAAAGATGGTAAAACCCTTTGGGCTAATGTGCTTAATATATTTTCTTTGTTTCCCATTCAGTGACATTAAGACTGACTTTGTCATTTCATATTCCTCTTCCAAGCCATACCACTCAAGAAATTCAACAAAGTTGGCATGGTAGGGGACATGTTTTTTCTGCGTTTACAGCCATACGGACAATCCTCCTTGAAAAGGAATGAGGCAAAAAAACTTAAGCTGAGATTTTATGGACTGTATAGAGTCATTAGGAGAGTAGGCAAGGTGGCATATGAGTTAGAGCTACAAGAGGGTAGCAATATTCAAAACCATTTCGAATTTCTTTCCTTAAAAAGGCAGTGGGACAACATATTAGCATTTCAGAGCAGTTACCACCCTTGGATGAGGAGGGTCAATTGGAGCTAGTACTAGAGGAGGTGCTCGAGCATAGAGAGCGCAGATTGAGGAGCAGGGTCATCAGGGAGTGCTTATTTAGATGGAAGGGACTTCTAGTGGAGGATGCCACATGGGAGGGAGAACATATATTGTAACACCCAGGATTGATATTGCTTGAGGACAAACAATCTCGGGAAGGGAGGACTGTGATGTCCTGTTCTCAAGAGTAGGCCAACATGGAGTGAATTAGTAGTCTATTTGTCCCCGTAGACTATAGTTAGGCACAAACAGGGAACACAAGGAGAAATAAGAGTGAATAAGTGGCTAAACGTTAAATTAAGCCAAAAAACATAGGAAAAGTTACTTAAGCTAAAGTCAACAAAGAAATAGAATAAAAATGTGTTGAGGGGGAGACTTAATTAATTAATCACTCACCTTAGGAGGAAAAGCATCTAGCTTAAGTGATTTCAACAAAGAATTAGAACAGGAAAGGTATAAAAAGAGGAATTCGACCTAATTCCTCATTATGTTATGATTTGATGTTGAGAAGAGTTCCAGAGGAGGAAATTGACCTCTTTGTTGTTTTGTGGATTTCTGGAGGAAATCACCACCTTGATTGGTTTTGGTGTATGAAGACACACCCTAGCCTATTGGAGATACCATCTAGGTATTTCACCGTGTTAGTTCAGGAGTATTCAGATCTATTGCAGTGATTGCGCAACTCAACGAGTGAGGGCACAAGGGTTAGAGAGGGTTTTATGTAGCTATACGAGATCATGAATTATCTCACTGATTCCTTCCGACCTAGTTGAGGATCAGCTAGGGCACTTCTTTTGAGCCACCAGACATTAAATTCTAATGGTGGAATCTACTAGGGTACCTCATCCAACAAGAAAGTGCAAAACTATCGAGGAGAGACGTTTGGGGTTCCAAGAGGCTTTCCATATCAAATCAAAGCAAACCCTTCCGACCCATTACATAGGAGGCCAGGGTGCACATTTTGAGACAAATATCATTGGATTCCATCGATGGAATCTCTGGGGCACACTCATAGATCCTAGGAGGTGCACAACCCCCCAAAGGATGATAGTCAAAGCTTCAGGGGTCAGATCTTCAATCTGTCAGTTATCAAGAGTTTCCTAGGGACCAGGGCGCTTAGTTTTGGCATTTTCTAGGAGAATCTGTTGAGTATAGCCACTAGGGTGAGTTTTCCAGTTTTTCAGCAGTTGTCGTGAGTTTCTAGAACTGCATTATGGCGATCTATCTGTGCTTGTGAAGATCTATCCATATCTTTTGTTCACGTGTATTTTGTATTTACTGCATGATTATTTCTCTTCTTTTTGCATCCTAGTTGTATTTCCTAGTTTTTCCATATAATACATGCTATTGAGATTGTGTTGATCCATTACTTCGCATGCTTCATGCATATGTCAAAAAATTATTTGTATGACACACATGAGAAAATCACCAAGCATGTTAAACAATTAATTAAAACGCATCTAGAAACCCCTAGAGCATCAGATCCGAGAGTCAGAGCACTAGATCAACAATAGATATCCAGATATGTCGTATTTGGGATATTTCAAGTAAACCGTCATGAGGGTAATTTAATCATCTTTTATTCATTTATCAATAATTACTTAAATAAGAAATATTCTTTCTATAATTAAATAACAACATACATGTTACACCTTAGCTCCACAATAAACCAAGAGAAAACACCCAAAGATAGTTTTACAATAGAGAGATAGTCCAAATTTCCCAAAGAGGGCGAAAATTTCAGCCAAGTAGTCTTTCTCATATGAGAGAGCTATGTTCAAAATGACATGAATTTGAACCTTGTTTATAAAAAACCCCCTAAAACTTATTTTTCCACATAGAATTAGGGTAAACCACAAAGTAATGAGACCGACCTCCTTTACTTTTCCCCTTTATAAAATTAAATTAAATTTGCACATGAAGAAACCCTAAAACATGACGCCATCTCCCTAAAGGGTGACATTTGGCACTTTAGTGAAGTTGTTGGGGTTGTAGGAGAAAGCGCTAGGCCTCCAAAGGCCATGTGTCCTTAAGCCAAGTGTCTCCTCCATAATGCAAGGGGTTTGTTTCCGTCCTTATACACACTTGAAAACGTGAGCTAAGTCCAACTCACTTAGTGTGTCCTTGGAGGCACAATGCCTAGGTTCAAATCCCACTGTCACCTCAACTTGAACCTCTTCTATCTAGGCTTAATTCTAGGGAATCCAAGGGGGGTAGACACTAGTTACTATGTGAGATTAAATATTAAATCTAGGAGTTGGTTTCAATTGGTTAAAGTTTTGGGGGGTATCTAGCCTATATGCAAAAGCAACAATGCAATGTGCAACAATCCAAATGCAAAATCAAGCCCTTTCCTAAGACAACTAAATAATAGTGCCTAAGGTATGGCATGGGGTCAACTAAAGTTAAATGGAGATAGATTTTACAAGAATTACACAAGATTACAAAAGAATCACTTCACAAAGACTGCAATTAGAACTAGATGCAATATTACAAGATTAGATACAAAGATAGAACAACTAGATACAAAGTTACAACTAAAGAAGATCTAAGAGATACAACTAGATACAAGATGCATGAATGATACAACTATAAACAAAGAGAGAGAAGCACTAACTTGGTTACTTGACTTGTGTAGGAAATAAAGATGCTTCAAATGGAAGAATTCACCAATACATCCAGCCAGCATACCCAACAATAGAGTGCCTCCAAAGGATGCACAACTCTATGTGGCTTATTTCAATGGAAAACACAAATAAAACAAACCCAACAATGAAGTTGCCTTAAAAGGATGCGCAAATTCAAGGGGGGCAATCCAATTAACCAACACACCACTTAAACTGAAAATTAAATTCTTGAAAGAAGGCCTCCAAGGGCAAGGGTGCAACTAAAAAACACTTAGTTAATCATCCATAACATTGAAATAAACTTGCATGAAAATAAATTGAAAGTGAATAGATTGCAAGATCTAAGTGTCCACCATAAAATGTATGTGCCAATGTAAATGTCCCAAGGTTGAAGTGGATTAAAGGATTATTAAGTTCTTAAGTTAGAGAGTGAATCCTAACTAAGTGAAAACCTCAAGACTCCCCTCACTTGTACCAAATAGTTGTTGGGTTCTCAAGAAGTGAGGCAAACTAGGCCCCACCCTAGCTCCACAGGTCAACCCAAGGAAATAAGTATTCCCAGAAAGGATGTTGAGTGTCGTGAGATCGTCCCTGACCTATCAACTTCTGTTGCTTCCTTACAGTCCTTGTTTAGATGGAAAATTTGGGTTAGTGGTGAGTGCCCTATTAAGTATAATTAATTTATGCCCTATGAAACCAAGGTAAATTAAGTTAGTTTGTGTTTGGTGCAAGATGTTGCTTGCCAAAGTTTTAGGTTCTTGAAAAAAAACGAAAAAGCTTGCAAGCAAAGGAAAGTACTTAATCAAAATGTAAAACTTGAAGAAGCGCTGAAGTACTTGAACACTAACTTGCAAAAGTTAAAAGATATGTTTGCCTTAAACCATGAATTATGCCATGCCCATGATATTGCAAGAAAAGGAAAGGTACTTGTGTAAAGATAAATAAATGAATGCAATTACTTGAGCTAAATGAAGCTTGCAATGAAAATAAGATAAATATAGAACCATAATATTACTATGCCTCCATGGGCCTAAACTAGTATTAGGATTATCACTTCTACTTCTAGATCATTTTAACCATTCAACACATGAAGAAGTAAAACCATTAATACTAGCCTTTAGATTTTGGGGGTTGGATAGGCCAAGCAAACTCCGACGTGTAGGAAAACAAGTTAATATTAAATTGATTGAAAAATAAACTAAACTAAGAGAACCACATACAATGACACAAGGTGGAGGCAAGCCTTCCTTTTTTGTGCCAAAGAGAATTGAAATAACTTGAAATAAAATGCTTAAATAAAACTAGCCTCTCAACCTTGTCCTAATGACAAGTGGGGAAAATAAATGAATGAAAAATTGCAGAAAATAAAACACTATCCTAGCCTTACGATTTTGGGGGTTGGCTTGGCCAAACTCACTCCAAGATGCAGGCACAAACTAACTAATTAAAACGCAGAAAATTACAATATGCGAAATGCAAGCCTCTTAGGGACTCCCTTGCACTTGCTTACAATTCTAGAAAAAGATGAGGAGGAAGAGGGTATTGTTACCCAATGATAGGAGGCTCTTATTGAGTGTTTTGTGGCCCAAAATGGGCAGCACCTCCCCTTGTATTGGCGAGAATATGCAAAAACTAGCAAGCAAAAGCTTGAAATGCTGCAAAAGACAACCAAAGTTAAAGAAAATTTCTATTTTTACACATAAATATTCTGCATAAAAATTTCAGCAAGATAAAAATATTTTGATGACCTATTCTAAGTGTTAGACAACCCAAAAATCTGAATGTAATGAACATAAATAACTTGCAGAAATTTAAGAGGCTCAAGATAGATTATGAAGGCAAGTTTCCAACTTGAAACAAGCCTTTTAAACCCTGGAAGTAACCTACAAATACTTGTGAAGAAACTACAATACAAGAGAAAATGGTTAGTAGATAGATTAGAAGAAACAAAATACTTTGCAAATCTACACTATACTCACTTAGATTCACAATAACACTATTGGAAATCTACCCAAGCAAAATACTTTGCTTGGGAATTCTACTCTAGATCTAAAGAATGCTTCAACAAATAAAACAACCAAGCAATGTCACCTCAAATCATAGATGCACCAAGAATACTCTTTGACACACCATTAGTCCTCCAAAGCTTT
>ML810297.1:207992-224089 GCA_009831015.1 Picea engelmannii
GAGATGAATGGTGGAGATTAAATCACTTAAGTCACCCACTTTCCCTAAGTTCAAAAATTCACTTTTAATTTACATCTCATAAATTAAATGACTAGGGTCCACTTTAGGAATTTTCTCACCCCTTAGGCACCTAGGTGGTGAGAAACACTTTCCTAGGTACTTTTTAATTATTTTTAACAAGAACAAGTGCTACATCTTGGGAATCCTACACCCAATGTCACCTCGATGTAGGTCTCGCACTTCAAGGGTGACTAGGTCACTCTAGGGAGGTGATCCCAGTGACCCTAGGGGGATTGAGATGGAGATGGAGGGAAGTGGAAATGAATCCCCTAGAGGTCAAGTCTAAATGGAAATAAAGTTAGGGAGAGATGCCTCGTAAGTTAATAAATGGTTGTTCCTCATGTATAGTACTTCTTCGGATGATTGCACCTGCCCGAGACACAAGAGAACACACTTTGCAATGATGGATGCTAGTCAGATCAACAAGTTAATCTTGTTGTCCCTATTTTTCATCAGTAAATATCAGCTTATATTATCAAATAAAACATCTAAAATCAACATATAAATATCTAGACTAGTTGAGTAAATCAACATCAAACTTAGCAATGAATATAGGCTGAAAATTGGCACTTAAGAAGCTAGATAAGATGGTTGTTGTAAACATGTGTTTTCTGCCGAAAATTGCATCTGTATGGATGTATAATTCAGTGGCAAGCGTAGAAAAATCAACCATGAAAAGTTTCCAAGAACTAGCTCAAAAGATGCACCCTAGTTAATAGATTAAATGAGCAAAGTTAGAGAGCTAGTCTAGGGTTAGTTTAGGAATTATGAGAGTGTTAGTAGCTAGGATTATATATCCCTAATGGCTGTAGGTTAAAGTATGTAACATAAATTGAAGTGTTGGTATATAGGGCATGCCCTAGTGGGGAAAGACTCCTCTCGATGAGTCAAATCAACCTCAAACAAGAAAACTTTCAAAAGGTAAAAAATTGTGTTTCCCAAGGCACTGATGTTATATCTCCAATGCAAAAAAGAGTATGACTAGTGATTTTAATATTGGGTTAATGGATTCAAAAGGTTCTTAGAGAAGCTACCTCCTTGTGGGTGTAATCCCTTTTACTTCCTAAGGCAAGTTTCTCTAGGCTTGGGTTTAAGGTAAGAGGATCTATGCCCTTATACTTCTCTTAGAAAACCCTTGTATAATCAATGAGATGAAGCAAAAATGATGAAGACTATGGTGCAGGTGTATTCCCTTATACTTCCCACCTATATCCTATCATAATAATACTTGAACTTGAAAAATTATAGCAAGAGAGTAAAAACCATACCAAGATCAAGAGAAATTCCAAGACAATCCATCACAAGAGTTAGAAAATAAACTTCCAAGGCTAGTGAATCACTTCTTCCATTAACCATTCAAAAGTATAGCCATGCAAGGGGGAACAAGAGATATAAGAGCCAATAGGGCCAAATATTTCAGACCCAAGCCTCTCACAAGAGGGGGAGTTATGTTTAAAATGAGATCTTATGATCTCTATTTATACAAAATTTAGCTAACATAGCTTGCCCACAAATTAAGGAGTAAAATACAAGATTAGGGGTCAACAACCCTAATCTTTCCCCCTTCACAAAATAATATTAAATAGTTCACTTAAAATTTCATCTTTTTCACAAATTAAACCCTAATTTAGGAGGACACCACCCCTTTAGGGGACGTTTTGCCACTTTGAGGAATTCGTTGGTGTTGGAGAAGTGTGGATGGGCCTTCAAAGGCCATGTGTCAAGCATATAGGCACTTATACATGGTGAAGACCCTTCTCCTCCTCAAATGTCTATGTGTAAATGAGTGGCACCTCACCACCAAGCCCTAACCCACCTAGGTGACGTCATGTCTCTAGAAGTGACGTTCTTCCTCTCCTAGGAAAAACGTTTGGCATGTGGGGGCTAGGCTATGTTGTCCAAGTCATATTTGATGCCTTCCAAGTTTGATATCTCTCATTTGACATAGGGTCCCATGGAATCCAACCTGTGGGCTTGTAGCCCCATGGAAGCCCAAGCTAGGCTTGTTCTCCCAAAAATGTCCACTAGCTAGGTCCTGCAAAGACAAATGAACATGCCCTCCAAGGATATCAAGTCATAACATCATGATAAGTTAATCCAATCAATAAATAAGACATCCAAACATGTGCATCAAAGATCACCATATCAAACAATTAACAACTCGAAGACACTATGTGACTTGTCAAGCTTAAGTATGGGAGGGTTGATGAGGTGTCCTATTGGTTAGGTCTTTCCCTAGGTCGAGGAGAGCTTCCAAGAGGTCCCTCTCTAATCCATGTAAAGTGTATGAGGTGGATGGGGTCAAGACTCAATGGGAATAGGGCTCAAGACATACTAGGGATCATAATGTCTCATTCATGGGTGCCTTTGTAGAGGGTGTGTGGTACCTTCGTCCACAATGAACTTTTTCCAAGCCCATCATTTGCATTTTATATTTATTTCTTTATATTTTCTTTCATAATAGCATTGGGAGATATTGAAGGTCACTTCCCTAGTGTGGTGACCAGGTGGTGGCAATGTCACCCACAAATACCTAATGGAAATGAGAAGGTTGGCTCGTGATGAGATCCCCTTTCTCTTAGCCATGCAACCGAGAGTCATTGCCTTGGTTTGGTGACCAGATGATGACAATCTCATACCACTATATATCCATGGACATGAGAGGTTCGCTCGTGATGAGACCTCCTATCCTACAACTTACCTTTTAAGATTTTTTTATTATATTGTGGGTCCCCTTTTATTCAAAGATAAGTGTTTCATTGCTTTCTTGGGTGATCCCTAGGAGAATAATATGGAAGGTTTATATAAATATTTTATCTTTTACCTAACACCAACCCCTTTGGGCCTTTAGCCCCTTATTCCCACAAAATGAGGGGCAACCCCTTCTTGGATCAATACACCCTAAAATACCAAGAGATAAGGAAAAAAAGGGGATAATGATGGAAAATGGGAAGCATGGTCAGGAATAGTATGATGGCTCATTTAGGGATTGCCCAATAGGAAACCCATTCCCAAAGAATACCACTTACTAGGGCACAATGTCAACCACCAAGGTGAAGCAGGGAAAAATGCATAATGTCCAATCACATATCATGAAATGTAGAGAAATCTAAGATACACTGTAATCAAATGGCTTAGATATTTAAATGATGCTCACCATAATACTGACTTGTACCTCATGGAGCAAGGCCCACTGCCTTCCGGAAGCCAACCGGTGTGGTGGATGCCATCTGTAAACCTGTGACCATCTGTGGTGGTGAGTGGGTTTTCCATTTGTGCAAAGGGGACTGTTGGTCATGTAGTCACTCAACACTCCATATCTACAACCTGAGGGCCTCAAGACATCATCTCCTTAGTTATCCACAAAATGGGGATAACATCTGGCTCTTAGTTGGCGACATGTGCTCGCTGTAGAGTGCATGGGAACCACAACATCACCTGGTAGACCTGTCCCTGGAAGGAAACATCAAATTGTCAATTGTAGGATGGCCTACTCATCTTTGTTCTCATATGATTATAATCAAAACCAACTAAGCTAGAAAAAGAAAATTTTGACATTTTAAAAAAAAAATTATAAGCTAAGCATGAAATCAATATGCAAGTAGAGAAAAATGAAAGTGAGATGCAATTAAACTAGTATGAGCAATCAAGATGCAAATGCAGGGAATCAAAATGACTTACCTACTTACTTGGGGCCTTGGGGCCCTGAAGATCACGTGTTCGATGATGTCAAGTGATGTCATACAACTAGTGTAACCATTTGATCATCTCATCAAAGTATCTCCCCCTGTGCTTAATCATGTAATACAACAAAGACACATAATAATCATGAGTATAAATATATATAATCGATAATGAAATAAAACTCATGAATATGGGTGGGAGGGAGGAAATCCTGTTGGAAAGAGAAACCACCATCCCTATCATCCCGCCTGAAAGTGTATCCACAAGACTGATCAATCCATCTCTGAAGGGGGCTATTATACATAGACGACGTATTGTCTTCATCTTTACTTAGAAGATCACTTTTCCCTAAAGGCTGAGAAAGGACAAGAGATCCAAATAAAACCCTATGACTTCCCAAACAAGAGGAAACGAGGTAAGGCACATCCTTAGGTAAAAAATCCTTTGTCGAACTCATGAAACGTCTCTTCTTTCTTTGGAAATCCCTGCCCAAAGTCTGAACATGCAAGTACTTATGTTGGTGGTATGGACCTCAAATTGCTTTGGGAGGGCCACAACCTGATGTCTATAAAAATATGAGTATGGTGGTTGAAAATCATCCTGAAAACAATGTGTCAGGTCATCCTCGAATGGATGGAACAAATCTATGATCATATCATCGGGTTGGTACATATATGGACTATTTGGATGAAAAAATAAATCCTCTGAAGAAATGCTTTTTGTATCCTTTATACGATATGTGCCTTCAATGTCATAGATAGGATATCTATAAAAAATGAAACAACCCAAATCCCATCTATATCTCCCAATCTGTATGAAATTGTGAATGTGATCATTAATTGTATATGGGGTTTGTTCCATGATTTCATCTTTGTCATAGAAGTCAATTACTTCTTCACAAGACTGGATAACTTCATATTCTTCGAAAGGGACAGTAGAGGACAATGTCTCATTCAGATCTTCTGCAAGAGAAACTTCGTCGATATCCTTTTGGCAGTTTCCTTCATTTGAAAAGGGTAGTTCATCGATTACTTAGTATCCAAGAATGTCATCGTCAACATGTTGTTCGACCTTACTTGAAAAATCCTCCATGATGGGGCTAGCCATTTTTTCATAAACAAGGGATGAATAAAGTGGAACACCTTTATTTGAGGTGTTGACATATTGTCTCTTTTTAGGGAACCTCATTTTCTTCTTAGCAAGTTCCTTCATAATCCTGTTTCTCCAAGGTATTTTCATCATGAGGGGCTTGATCCTCAACAAATGGTGGAAAGGATCAAAGGAAAATTCCTTGTTCATAGAGTATTTGTCTTGGGTCAACGAAAATTCGTCAAGAGTTTGTGGTTCGTCACAATTTTCTTCCTCTTGATGGATATCTTCTCGAAATGAAAACACCATCAACTCATCAATTGCATCTAATGGATAGGACCTCTCCCGGAAACAATCCTCAAGGTCCCAAATGGTGTCTTCCACTTGTTGGGATTATGGTCCAAAATGATTGAGAAATGTGTGGACAAAGATGGTAAAACCCTTTGGGCTAATGTGCTTAATATATTTTCTTTGTTTCCCATTCAGTGACATTAAGACTGACTTTGTCATTTCATATTCCTCTTCCAAGCCATACCACTCAAGAAATTCAACAAAGTTGGCATGGTAGGGGACATGTTTTTTCTGCGTTTACAGCCATACGGACAATCCTCCTTGAAAAGGAATGAGGCAAAAAAACTTAAGCTGAGATTTTATGGACTGTATAGAGTCATTAGGAGAGTAGGCAAGGTGGCATATGAGTTAGAGCTACAAGAGGGTAGCAATATTCAAAACCATTTCGAATTTCTTTCCTTAAAAAGGCAGTGGGACAACATATTAGCATTTCAGAGCAGTTACCACCCTTGGATGAGGAGGGTCAATTGGAGCTAGTACTAGAGGAGGTGCTCGAGCATAGAGAGCGCAGATTGAGGAGCAGGGTCATCAGGGAGTGCTTATTTAGATGGAAGGGACTTCTAGTGGAGGATGCCACATGGGAGGGAGAACATATATTGTAACACCCAGGATTGATATTGCTTGAGGACAAACAATCTCGGGAAGGGAGGACTGTGATGTCCTGTTCTCAAGAGTAGGCCAACATGGAGTGAATTAGTAGTCTATTTGTCCCCGTAGACTATAGTTAGGCACAAACAGGGAACACAAGGAGAAATAAGAGTGAATAAGTGGCTAAACGTTAAATTAAGCCAAAAAACATAGGAAAAGTTACTTAAGCTAAAGTCAACAAAGAAATAGAATAAAAATGTGTTGAGGGGGAGACTTAATTAATTAATCACTCACCTTAGGAGGAAAAGCATCTAGCTTAAGTGATTTCAACAAAGAATTAGAACAGGAAAGGTATAAAAAGAGGAATTCGACCTAATTCCTCATTATGTTATGATTTGATGTTGAGAAGAGTTCCAGAGGAGGAAATTGACCTCTTTGTTGTTTTGTGGATTTCTGGAGGAAATCACCACCTTGATTGGTTTTGGTGTATGAAGACACACCCTAGCCTATTGGAGATACCATCTAGGTATTTCACCGTGTTAGTTCAGGAGTATTCAGATCTATTGCAGTGATTGCGCAACTCAACGAGTGAGGGCACAAGGGTTAGAGAGGGTTTTATGTAGCTATACGAGATCATGAATTATCTCACTGATTCCTTCCGACCTAGTTGAGGATCAGCTAGGGCACTTCTTTTGAGCCACCAGACATTAAATTCTAATGGTGGAATCTACTAGGGTACCTCATCCAACAAGAAAGTGCAAAACTATCGAGGAGAGACGTTTGGGGTTCCAAGAGGCTTTCCATATCAAATCAAAGCAAACCCTTCCGACCCATTACATAGGAGGCCAGGGTGCACATTTTGAGACAAATATCATTGGATTCCATCGATGGAATCTCTGGGGCACACTCATAGATCCTAGGAGGTGCACAACCCCCCAAAGGATGATAGTCAAAGCTTCAGGGGTCAGATCTTCAATCTGTCAGTTATCAAGAGTTTCCTAGGGACCAGGGCGCTTAGTTTTGGCATTTTCTAGGAGAATCTGTTGAGTATAGCCACTAGGGTGAGTTTTCCAGTTTTTCAGCAGTTGTCGTGAGTTTCTAGAACTGCATTATGGCGATCTATCTGTGCTTGTGAAGATCTATCCATATCTTTTGTTCACGTGTATTTTGTATTTACTGCATGATTATTTCTCTTCTTTTTGCATCCTAGTTGTATTTCCTAGTTTTTCCATATAATACATGCTATTGAGATTGTGTTGATCCATTACTTCGCATGCTTCATGCATATGTCAAAAAATTATTTGTATGACACACATGAGAAAATCACCAAGCATGTTAAACAATTAATTAAAACGCATCTAGAAACCCCTAGAGCATCAGATCCGAGAGTCAGAGCACTAGATCAACAATAGATATCCAGATATGTCGTATTTGGGATATTTCAAGTAAACCGTCATGAGGGTAATTTAATCATCTTTTATTCATTTATCAATAATTACTTAAATAAGAAATATTCTTTCTATAATTAAATAACAACATACATGTTACACCTTAGCTCCACAATAAACCAAGAGAAAACACCCAAAGATAGTTTTACAATAGAGAGATAGTCCAAATTTCCCAAAGAGGGCGAAAATTTCAGCCAAGTAGTCTTTCTCATATGAGAGAGCTATGTTCAAAATGACATGAATTTGAACCTTGTTTATAAAAAACCCCCTAAAACTTATTTTTCCACATAGAATTAGGGTAAACCACAAAGTAATGAGACCGACCTCCTTTACTTTTCCCCTTTATAAAATTAAATTAAATTTGCACATGAAGAAACCCTAAAACATGACGCCATCTCCCTAAAGGGTGACATTTGGCACTTTAGTGAAGTTGTTGGGGTTGTAGGAGAAAGCGCTAGGCCTCCAAAGGCCATGTGTCCTTAAGCCAAGTGTCTCCTCCATAATGCAAGGGGTTTGTTTCCGTCCTTATACACACTTGAAAACGTGAGCTAAGTCCAACTCACTTAGTGTGTCCTTGGAGGCACAATGCCTAGGTTCAAATCCCACTGTCACCTCAACTTGAACCTCTTCTATCTAGGCTTAATTCTAGGGAATCCAAGGGGGGTAGACACTAGTTACTATGTGAGATTAAATATTAAATCTAGGAGTTGGTTTCAATTGGTTAAAGTTTTGGGGGGTATCTAGCCTATATGCAAAAGCAACAATGCAATGTGCAACAATCCAAATGCAAAATCAAGCCCTTTCCTAAGACAACTAAATAATAGTGCCTAAGGTATGGCATGGGGTCAACTAAAGTTAAATGGAGATAGATTTTACAAGAATTACACAAGATTACAAAAGAATCACTTCACAAAGACTGCAATTAGAACTAGATGCAATATTACAAGATTAGATACAAAGATAGAACAACTAGATACAAAGTTACAACTAAAGAAGATCTAAGAGATACAACTAGATACAAGATGCATGAATGATACAACTATAAACAAAGAGAGAGAAGCACTAACTTGGTTACTTGACTTGTGTAGGAAATAAAGATGCTTCAAATGGAAGAATTCACCAATACATCCAGCCAGCATACCCAACAATAGAGTGCCTCCAAAGGATGCACAACTCTATGTGGCTTATTTCAATGGAAAACACAAATAAAACAAACCCAACAATGAAGTTGCCTTAAAAGGATGCGCAAATTCAAGGGGGGCAATCCAATTAACCAACACACCACTTAAACTGAAAATTAAATTCTTGAAAGAAGGCCTCCAAGGGCAAGGGTGCAACTAAAAAACACTTAGTTAATCATCCATAACATTGAAATAAACTTGCATGAAAATAAATTGAAAGTGAATAGATTGCAAGATCTAAGTGTCCACCATAAAATGTATGTGCCAATGTAAATGTCCCAAGGTTGAAGTGGATTAAAGGATTATTAAGTTCTTAAGTTAGAGAGTGAATCCTAACTAAGTGAAAACCTCAAGACTCCCCTCACTTGTACCAAATAGTTGTTGGGTTCTCAAGAAGTGAGGCAAACTAGGCCCCACCCTAGCTCCACAGGTCAACCCAAGGAAATAAGTATTCCCAGAAAGGATGTTGAGTGTCGTGAGATCGTCCCTGACCTATCAACTTCTGTTGCTTCCTTACAGTCCTTGTTTAGATGGAAAATTTGGGTTAGTGGTGAGTGCCCTATTAAGTATAATTAATTTATGCCCTATGAAACCAAGGTAAATTAAGTTAGTTTGTGTTTGGTGCAAGATGTTGCTTGCCAAAGTTTTAGGTTCTTGAAAAAAAACGAAAAAGCTTGCAAGCAAAGGAAAGTACTTAATCAAAATGTAAAACTTGAAGAAGCGCTGAAGTACTTGAACACTAACTTGCAAAAGTTAAAAGATATGTTTGCCTTAAACCATGAATTATGCCATGCCCATGATATTGCAAGAAAAGGAAAGGTACTTGTGTAAAGATAAATAAATGAATGCAATTACTTGAGCTAAATGAAGCTTGCAATGAAAATAAGATAAATATAGAACCATAATATTACTATGCCTCCATGGGCCTAAACTAGTATTAGGATTATCACTTCTACTTCTAGATCATTTTAACCATTCAACACATGAAGAAGTAAAACCATTAATACTAGCCTTTAGATTTTGGGGGTTGGATAGGCCAAGCAAACTCCGACGTGTAGGAAAACAAGTTAATATTAAATTGATTGAAAAATAAACTAAACTAAGAGAACCACATACAATGACACAAGGTGGAGGCAAGCCTTCCTTTTTTGTGCCAAAGAGAATTGAAATAACTTGAAATAAAATGCTTAAATAAAACTAGCCTCTCAACCTTGTCCTAATGACAAGTGGGGAAAATAAATGAATGAAAAATTGCAGAAAATAAAACACTATCCTAGCCTTACGATTTTGGGGGTTGGCTTGGCCAAACTCACTCCAAGATGCAGGCACAAACTAACTAATTAAAACGCAGAAAATTACAATATGCGAAATGCAAGCCTCTTAGGGACTCCCTTGCACTTGCTTACAATTCTAGAAAAAGATGAGGAGGAAGAGGGTATTGTTACCCAATGATAGGAGGCTCTTATTGAGTGTTTTGTGGCCCAAAATGGGCAGCACCTCCCCTTGTATTGGCGAGAATATGCAAAAACTAGCAAGCAAAAGCTTGAAATGCTGCAAAAGACAACCAAAGTTAAAGAAAATTTCTATTTTTACACATAAATATTCTGCATAAAAATTTCAGCAAGATAAAAATATTTTGATGACCTATTCTAAGTGTTAGACAACCCAAAAATCTGAATGTAATGAACATAAATAACTTGCAGAAATTTAAGAGGCTCAAGATAGATTATGAAGGCAAGTTTCCAACTTGAAACAAGCCTTTTAAACCCTGGAAGTAACCTACAAATACTTGTGAAGAAACTACAATACAAGAGAAAATGGTTAGTAGATAGATTAGAAGAAACAAAATACTTTGCAAATCTACACTATACTCACTTAGATTCACAATAACACTATTGGAAATCTACCCAAGCAAAATACTTTGCTTGGGAATTCTACTCTAGATCTAAAGAATGCTTCAACAAATAAAACAACCAAGCAATGTCACCTCAAATCATAGATGCACCAAGAATACTCTTTGACACACCATTAGTCCTCCAAAGCTTTCTATTAACAAGTAGGAAGTTGTTGCAAGTACTTGCAACAAGTTCCTCTCCAAAAGTGAGAGCAAGAAAATGGATGAGAGAAAGATGGGAGAGATGAGGAGAGTCGGGAGAAAATTGGGTAGAGTAACAGTAGAAATAGAATTGGTGAGGAAATGAGGGAGAGAGGGCACTCATTTATACTTGTAAAGGCAAATTTATCCCTCTTGGATGAAAGCCAAGTGTCAAAACCCAAGAAAGAGTGAGCATCTCAAGGAGGGGGGCACAACTCTAGGGTTTGAGTGGTCATTGATGAGATGGCATGAGTTGGAGAGGAAAATTCTTATTCAATGGGTGAGGTGTATGGCATAGGAGGGCGTACTAGGGGAGAGAGGGCCCACTTTTAATTTATTTTTGAGTTTGCATAGTTTCCTCAAGGAGGGGGGCACAACTTCCCTAAGGGGAAAAATAATATGAAGTGAGTGTAAGTGTGAGGGGGTGAAAAAGGTTAGGAAAGGGGTTAGGATAGGATAGGCTAAGGCTTAGGCATCATCTCCCACCTTTAATCTAACCATTTATCTCAATTTTACAAAAAATAACTTTTTGACTATGTCATGACTAGCAATTAAATTGATGTTTTTGACTGACTAAAACTCCTCATGGACAAACACATAGAAAAAAATGTCCAATTGAGCTGAAACTTGGTCCAAGGGTGTAGGGGGTCTCATTCCATTTCTTTTGAGTACAAATACCCCTAGAAAAATCCCAAGGACCTAATTTTTACATTTTTTTTTATCAAATTTTAATTAAAATTACCCAACTTAGGCAATTTTAATAAATTAAAAAAAAAACTATCTAGACTTGATAGAATTCCACAAAACTTTGAGAGATGTATGACATGGTCATTTAAAACATTCCTAGACACTAGCTACCAGAGGACGAAACCATTAGAATTCCTTTCACCACTTTGGAGGAATTATTTGTGGGAGTGAAAAACTCAAGGGAAATTAATAAGGCTGGTTAGGCTAAATTAATAACCCGAGAAAACAAAACACTCAGTGAAAAGGAATTATCTAATGATGAATTCCTAAGGAAACTGACCTAACTATGATCCATGCATACTTATTACATTATTATCCCATGCAAGGGAGCGGAAATTCCCTTACAAAAAGATGTGTTGAAGGCCAAATCTGCCTCATAGAACCAATAAGTCTCTGACTTGGTAGCATCTGATGATGCATGTCTTCATGGTACATGGAGTTGATCCCCTAGTTGAATAGGTGGTCAACAAGGTCCTCCCATCCAAAAGTGCCAAGTTTCCATCAACCATCACATGTCGTAGCCCCAAAACAAGACGTCAAGTGTTATTGTGTTATTGTCCAAGGTGTCCTTTATTGCCTCCAAAGGAAACGTCCATCGTCCAGCTGGTCCCAAGGTGTGAGTCTTGGCATCCAACCTGTGGGATTCATGCCTCAATGAAGGCCCAAGATGGGCTTGTTCCTCCAAAACGTCCATTAACAAGGTCCTACAAAGACAGACAAGTGTGCCCTCCAAGGATCTCAAGTCAAAGAATCATGGAAAGTAGAATCACATTTAATACAAGAGCCACCTAAACATGTGCATCAAAAATTACCTTATCAAATTAAACAAGTGCTCAAATACCTTATACAATTTTCCAAGTTTAGGTATGGAAGGGTTGACAAGGTGACCTATTGGGTGAATCATTCCTTGAGTCAAGGAGTGTTTCCTACATGGACCCTTTCTAAGTCACATGGATAAGATGAAGTGGATGAGGGGTAATACTTTTGGGCATGGGGTTCATGACATACAAAGGTTTGTATTGTCTCATTTATGGGTGCCTTTGTAGAGGGTGTGTTGCACCTTCGTTTTCAATGCATCCTTTTTCCAAGCCTATTTATTTGTCATTAATTAATTAGGGTCCAGAATATATTAGTACTCCCAATGGGTAACATAAAACTTGGGGGGAAGTACCACAGTTTCACTTGAAGGGAGATGTACACAGAGTGCCATAGGGGTTAATAAAATCTTGTAACACACTTGGGTATCTCCCTCAACAAGTCAGACATTTTTATATGTGTATTTGCTTTTGTAGGTCTTTGATCTTTTAGGATAAATGTTTCATTGTCTCAAGACCTCTTTGGAAAAGAATCTAGAAGGTTATAGTTTTGTATTTTATCTTTTCCAGCTACATTCCCTTTGGTCCTTTAGCCCCTTCTTCCCACTAAATGAGGTACAATCCCTTCATGGGTCAGTACACCCAAAAATCCGAAAAGATAAGGAGATGAAAGGATGAAATGTGAAAAGTGATAAGTATGATCAGGAATGGAACGATGACTTGTCAAGGGGACCTCCCAGTAGCAAACTCATCCCCAAGGGTGACCACTTACTAGGGTGCAATGTCAACCACCAAGGTGAAACAAGGCAAAGAGCATAATTTCCAAGAAAACATTCTGTAATTAAAAGCAACTTTAAATGCAACATATTCAAATGCCACAAGTATTAAAGTGATACTTACCACAATACCTGAATTGTACCTCATGGAGAAAGACCCATCGTATTTTGGAAGCAAGTTGATGTGGTGAATGCCATCGTGATGAATCCATGATGTGTGGTGGTGAAGTGGGTCTTTGTTTGTGCACGTGGATACTGTCAATCCTTTGTCTCTCACTACTCCATGTATGCAACCTGAGGGCCTCGAGACATAATATCCTTAGTTATCCCTAGAAAATGGGGATAACATGCACTACCATGTGTCATGGTAAATACAACCATGTGTCATGTCCCGGTGATGCCACATGTCATCTATGTCAACCCTTTTTTATTGTTTTTCCAAAACTTCAGAACGCGATAAATTACTCATACGATGTTTGTTTGATCCCATTCAAGTTGCATTGGAAATCTCTCGTCGAGCCCTTTTCCATGAGTACATTTTCATCAGAATCCAAGAACATTAATTTTACTCAGTTGTAGAGATCCTCCTGGATACTAATTGAGCATTTAAGATTTACCTTAAGGGTTAGGAGTGGCTATCCCCTTAGGGTTTATCTTAGATAGAGTTTGGTTCTAGGGGTTAGGAGTGGCTATCCCCTTAGGGTTCAAGACCTATTTTCCATTCATCTTCTTTTCTAGACGCATTAGAGAAAGTGGGATGATACTTAGGGTTTATGAGTGGATAAACTTTAGTGGCCTTCTGCTTGAGGTTTGACCTAGTTCTATGAGTGGATAGCTCTAGGTTTTAAACCTTCAACTTCTATCTTGCTTGGTGTCCTTGAATGCATTATCTTGACTCCATATGCCCTAAGAAAGTAGATGACACTAGTATTTATGTTTGTGGTGCTTAACACTCTCAACAACTCTCAAAACTCTCTCTCACTAACGATTTAGCTAACCTCACCAACCCTAATTCTAACTAAACAAGTGAATTTATTGTTGTTGTTATAAAAGGTTTTCTAAAACGATTAGGTATTGATATTATCGTTGCATACTAGCTTAATATTGTGGCTAAAACCGCTCAGAATCATTGTCTAGAAATTGGATATTGTTCCCCTCGTTAAGGGCTAAATTCTAAGGTATAATTGCCACATTTTTTGGGCTGATTTTCTTATTGTTGTTGAAAATTAGTTATTCCTGATACAGACTGGATACTGCTGAAATTTTACAACATAAATTGATTTTACTTGGTATCTAGTGTTTGGAAGTGAATGGTATGTTATATAACGTGGTAATTGACTATTATATGCATTGGAATATTTCTTGTCTCGCATAGTTGAACCGATTGTTGGACAGTTGGTTGTCATTGATGTTGTTGTACAGTTGGTTGTCATTGATGTCAACAAAAGTGGTTGTCATTGATATCAACAGATGTGATGGGTGTATTTGGAGAAGTATCCAAAGTGGTCCCCTTATGGTGTAGCTCTAAGCATGGCCCTCACGGGAAGACTCTTGGAGGAAGTCTACAAGAAACCCCAAAGGTGTGTTCATGAAGCCCGAAGGTGTTTTAGGAATAAGGACATGAAGGACAATGTAAATGCAGGTAACACACTCATATATGAATAGTCCTTGTCATATTGTTTCCAACGGTAGGTAGAACGTCACGTAGTTCCTCATGGTTGAAGAGTTATGAGGTCATGAAGTTGGAAGCCCTGAATGATGGTTAAGAAGCCCCTAAATAGTTACAAGTCATTAACTAAACAGTAAAGTGGTTGCAACGGAAGCCCTTAAGTTAAGGAAATAAGTCATTTGAAAAAGTATAAATAGACAACAAGAAGCCTCTCATTTGTACACTAACATACAAGTTTATTGAATATCTTCTATGTGAGCAAGTGATATGTTGGATAATCTGAGACGAAGAATATGAGGTAGCGAAGGAGAGAAAAGGTGAAATTTTAGGGATTGCATAGGTGAGCGAGGGTTTCTAAGAAACTATAATTTGATTGACCCACATGGGTCAGACTCCACGATGCACCCCCACAGGTTGGCTAGTGTATGTCACGTGAGGTCCCGCATGATACCCGTCTTGGTCCCATGAAGCTAAGACAAACCTAAGGAAGGATGCTTGTACCAGGTTGTTGAGGGTGAGGAAGAGCTACATGTCTGAAATCTTGTATCAGGCCAGTGTCATGTCCCCATTTTTAGGTTCCCTGTTTTGTAGTAGAAGGGACTTTTGTGGCTTGTCCATGGATTGAAAGGAGTAAAAAGGGGGTGGATATTATGATTTGATTGATCTCTTGTATGGTGCTCTTGGAGCCAATGTTTCATTAGTGTTTAGAAAAACCCTTCCATTGTTGGTATTGTTTCGGTGGTGCAATATCCACCCTAGCTAGACAGGGAGGAGGATCCATCCAGGATCTTCATTAGAGCTTCATCTTGGGTTTGTTTTCAGTTTTGGGTTGTGGCATTCTACTTGGAGAGGTTGTTTCACTTGGAGGGTTGGATCTCATATGTTGAGGGGGCCATGGAATGATTCCAGGTTTTTGGCTTGTATTGTGTATTTTTATTTGATGTATTGCAGTTGCCATAACAACCTTTGGATAATTGTATTCAAATATTCATTCATAACAAAATACCACCTATTATCCCTTCTATTTATGGTGTGTTTGTATTACATGCAATACATTTGACAATATGTCTATTAGTAGACTACATGCAAACTATTTGTGAAAATTTGTCAACCAAATTAGAGCATTAAGAACATTTGTTACACATTATTTTCGTCATCCCTATGACCGTTAATGAGGTAAACCTATCTATTGCCTTCAGAGGAGTCAGTGGCCTGAGTTCCTGAAGAGAGAAGGGAGAAGAACTTTTCCTGAGAAAAGAAGTTGCATTTTCCCTTGTAAAAGCCCTGTAAAAAAGGAAGTTCGCAGGTTGCTATATAGGCAGGGTGCGAGAATGCCTGATTCTTGCAGGTTGCGAGAATTCCTGATTCTCATAGGTTGCACCATAGCTAGGGTGCGAGATGTTCACAGGTTTCTCTATAGGCAGGGTGCGAGAATGCCTACACGTGGGAAGAACAAGCGTTTTCTCGAATCTTCTAGAAGGAGAAACTTCTATGGTGAGGTGGCATCTGAATGGTTTGGATCTTACTTGCTTTCATGATTTAGTGGGATCATCCTAACCTCCTCACCTTATCCTCTTCAACTTATAAAAGGAGA